>JAWPHD010015724.1:0-53671 GCA_037043455.1 Cyrtodaria siliqua
GTGTGTCAGGGTAAGGGTTTTACGAAACGGGGGCTTAACTCTGCTGAAATGGAGTCAGAGTTATTGGTCAGGGGTAAACATTATTCTGTATGGTAAAATGAATATGATGTGCAGTTCCATGAAAATATGTCAAATACTTCTTAAGTCATGGCCAGTTATGAGCTTGGTTATGTTGTAGGTTAAGGTTTATGAAAGGGGGCATAACTCTGCCAAAAACAAAAGTTAGAGTTATTGGACATGTGTAACAACATGCCTTTGGATTAAGATGTAGATGTGTGTAAAGTGTCGCACATATGTGACCCCCTATGTGTCAACCATGCTGCAAAAAAGCAAGTGGTCAAAATGCCTTGTACGGGCAGACTTGTGTCGCCGATGCATTAAATACCGTTGGTGGTACACAAAAACTGCACCTTTAACTTCTATTCTAAAAAGTACAGTCTCTGTAAAGCTTTATATACAAAAAATAAACTAATTTACTATGTCGGAAGTATAACGTTTATCCCCACTGATGGACTCCGCTTATGCAAATAACTTTATTATTCAGTACAAGTCAAACGTGTTGACCGATTGTCGTAATGGGCCACACATAACAGGCATTAGCACTAAGTACACCATTACGTCTTAATGAATATATTAAGCCATTTTACTTAGACTACATTACGTGGTCCGAGTATTAATTTTTCATACCTAATCCGACCCCTTCTCCAAGGACGGGAAAACGGGGTTGGCTGGGGGTATGAAATAATACCTTAATTTCGGCTTAAAATGTTTGCACATTTTAAAAATTAAAACATATAATTACGTAATTGTAAACAGGTTATCGCATTTTTCCAGTAAAACAAGTTTTTAAAACATGTTTTTTTTTTGTCGAAATATCCGTCATAAAACATTGCTAATATAAGCTGTCCCATCGTTTAATGGAATTAAGGGGCGGGACCACATAATGATTTTGCTCAGCACCAGAGACAGCAATAGATAGATGTCCGTAAATAGATGTATACTGAAAGGAAAAAGAAACGCATAATAGGTATTTTCCCGCTGTATATGGTATGTCTAATATGCTACTGCTAATCGAACGGTACAGGGCGACATTAGGGCCTGTCCTTTCGGAACGACGGTTTTAATCAACACTGAACACACCCAATGGTTACCCCTTTAAAGTTTCATTATCGACAGAATGCGCATTTTGGTTCAAGCAGGTGAGAAAATTTAGGCTTTAAACGTTGCAATCTCTTAACATTAAACACAATATTGAAATGGCTTGACTTTTTCAAGCGAAACTTCCACATTTATGAATTTTCGTGTAACAAAGTATACTTTGATTAAAAGAATCTACTACATGACAGAGTTTGTCCGTTCTGTAATTAGTTGTAGCCCTTTTTTTTCTACAAAACACGATGATATATCTGGAATATTACGTGGAATTAGGTGTTATATAACAGTGTCGTATCGGCAATTTTTTGATTATGCGTTTCTTTTTCTTTTCAGTATATATGGCTCGAATAAACGGGACATCTACGTTACCATCCTTTTGAACGAGGCTGAGAAATAATTTAAGGTTCGAACCTAATACTGGAGTTCACGATGCCATTACCATATATATAACATGGGAATTCGGCAGATTACAGGGAAAATCCTAGCAGCGGCACGAACAAAGTATTTGCGGGCATTTTCCGATTTATTTGTAACGTTTACCCAAAATAGACGACAATTGTTTGTTATATATAAGTGTATGATCGATTTCCGCAACCGATAATCAGAGGCGTTTTGTTTCTATAAATGACTTACGAAATGTACATGCTAGCGCTTCCCCAAGGTTCAACTTGAATGGATCCAGTAGAGGGGTTGATGTATGTGTGGGTGTCGGTGCGTGAAGGTAGTGGGTGGCGGCCCAACTTAAATAATTTGACGTCATAACGTTTGAAGTAAGGACGAAATGACGTCGTGAAGTGAGAGAAGTCACAATGCTGTCATGTAGTTAGAAATGACGTCGTGAAGTGAGAAGTCACAATGCTGTCATGTAGTTATAAAGGACGTCCGTGAAGTGAGATGCCACAATGATGTCATGTAGTTAGAAATGACGTTCGTGAAGTGAGAAGTCACAATGCTGTCATGTAGTTATAGAAATGACGTCGTGAAGTGAGAAGTCACAATACTGTCATGTAGTTAGAAAATGACGTCGTCACAATATTGTCATGTAGTTAGAAATGACGTCGTGAAGTGAGAAGTTTACAATACTGTCAAGTAGTTAGAAGTGACGAAATATTGAATTTAATGTTGTTTAATGACTCAACAACGCACTATATGTTATTTTAGAGCTTCCCCAAAGAGAGAGGGTAATGCCCATTGGGAATCAAGGATCCTGTCCTTACCCCTTCATAACAAATATATTCCTGCGGATTGTTAACGTGCTGGGATGACACACACGGGACCAGCCCAGTTTACCCCCTCAACCGACAGACCAGGATTAGAGAAAGAAACACACCGACGAAAACTCAATGGCGCCAGTTAGGCTTCACCCAGGTCCTCCAGACATCACGAAAAAGGGAAGTTCTTAAAGTCATGGACGTTAGAAATAAGAATATACAAAGTCACTAAATTTAAAATTAAGGAATTAAAAAACTATTAAAGTCGGAAAGTATGAAGTTGGAAGTGGGTTTCCATAAAATGGAAATATCCAACTTAATAGTACTGATCAACCCGTCTGCAGCGAAGTCAGATGGTTTGCAGAGAAGTCAGATTGGCGAAATTGTTGGTGTTAGTATTTTTTGTTTTCTGTTGCGTATTTTGCTAAAATGTTTGGAAAATGATTAAACTTGCAGGTTTGAAAAAGGGAAACAGAGGAATGACAGAGGAAGCTATCACTTTAAAAAAAGCCGGTAATAAAACGGCGTTAGTGCGTATAGCACCCCTGTATAAATGTCCCAAAGATTTGTAAAGGACCAATGACATTTTCAGAATAAACACAAATAACGAAACTGATATTCGCAATTTAAAACGCTTGTCCAAGATCGTCAAACCTTTTTGTTATAACTGTACAAAGGTAGTTTCATTGAAATAATGAAAACTGTCCCAAGTTATAGCTTTATAAAGTTTAAAGGGTAAAACAAAAGCGAACGGGGAAGGTCAGATTGCTTTTAAGCAATTCTTTTCGCGTTTGTGACAATTTGCTAGGGTAACCACTGTGCAGTTGGGATTGAAACTTATTTGTAATTACACTATAGATGTTTCGGTGCACGCATTTAGTTTAACAATGTTTTAACCTTTTGAGATGTTGGATATATATGTATTGTGGTAAATAGTAAAGGCAATGCAACCTCAATTGTCATGATATGAAAGGACTAAATTTAAATATTTTTTTGAACAGTTTGGTGTCTGTTTTTATGCCCCCGAAGGGGTGGGCATATGGCAATCGCAACCGTCCCGTCCGTCGCCGTCCGTCCTTCCGTCCGTCATTTCGTATCCGGTCAATAACTCTGATATTTATGGAGGGATTTTCACGTGCAAAATCCAGGTCCGTAGCTCCAAAGGTCAAGATCACCCTTAGACATCAAATCATGCCATATGGCCCTATATTTGATTTTAAGTCAGGTCAAATAAAAACATACCTACGTTTCCGCTGGCCCGACCGACCCTATTTTTAAGGGCCGGCCCTAAAACATTTTATGCAAAAAATTTAAAAAAAAAATCTATTTGTTCTGAACATTGATTTATCATATAGCTTATATCATGAAAGTGATACATAACACCATAATATATGTTCTGTAATCTACTGGGCACTGGTATTATATGCAAATTATTACGAAATTACACAGCAAAAGTGGAAAATATTTAGGTTAGCCATATGATTTGCCTGGAGTGTCATGATACGTTCAGAGTTTAATGTTTTTAATTTCAGATAAACAATGCTAATTAAGTTATTAGTAAAATGCATGTCAAACAAAGGTATTCTGGTTTAAAGTGTCCTATTATTTTTAACAGGGAATGGCGTAATTTAACTGGGGGCGGTCTTATGTCTTGGGAAACTGACAAACATCACAGAGAAACTTTCAGTTGTATCATCAACTTTGTATTGGGTTTATGAGATAAATAGAATCTCACAATATTTTGCTAAAAAAAATAGAAAGAAAGAAAGAAAGAAAGAAAGAGAAAAGGAAAAAAAAAAGAAAATGCCTACCAAACTATCTTATTTTTTTTTAGAGCATTGCAATATGAAACACATCAATTTGTTTGGCCTCATGTAGGTCGTGTCCCATCTATAACTGTCATCCATTGATGGAATTTCATATAACCCTGGCACAAGTGTTCAACACAACAAGACGACATTTCGTGCGCACAATCCAGGTCCGTAGCTCCAAGATCAAGGTCACACTTAGAGGTATGGTTCTAAAGTTGATTTTTATGTCATGTAAGTCGAGTCCAACCTATAACTTTGTCATTCATTGAAGGATTTTCATATATACATGGCACACGTGTTCACCACAACAAGACGACGTGTCGCGTGCAAAATCCAGGGCTCAGTTTTAATGAAACAACTTACGACAATTTTGATCGTAAGTTTAATTTCTGAAATTCCTTACTTTGATTTACATTTCACAGTTTCGTTTCATTTTTCTTATACATTTGATATTTCTGCACAGAATGAACAAGTTTAAAATTTGAGACATCGTAAGATGTTTAATAAAACAGGGCCCTGGAGGTCCGTACCTTTAATATCAAGGTCACACCACCCCCATGCTCCCCACAATTGTTTTTTTTGTATTTTCATCAATATAATAAATATTATCCACCCCCCCCCCCCCCCCCCCCCCCCTCCCCCCCACCCTCTCCACACACACACACACAAACCCACCCCCACACCCGCCTGCAACTGACATTCATACTACATACTGTCAATATACTAGTAATACTGGTTCGGGATCTTGGAAATCTCTAAAAGTATGTCTGAAATATGTCGCGTTTTTGCACGGTGATAACTTGACTTTCATAATCAAGATCATCAAAGTCGTAAATGGACCTCGCGAAACTTACTAAGATCCAATCATCCCTTCGGGGGGGCATAAAAATACACACCAACTGTTCAAAAAATATTTGAATTTAGTCCTTCATATCATGACAATTCAGGTAATCCGAACCTTCTCTGACCGTAAACGCCTTCACTTTTTTTTTCTTTTCTTTTTTTTGTGTGCCTAACAGGCGCAGAGGAACTCCTACAGTGGAAAAACCGGGGATTACTAAAAACACAGTCATTGCACTTTTCAAACGATATTTGCTGCGTCGGGTCGACATTTTACGATAATTTAGCTTAACAGATCGATCAATTAATGTTTGTTATGCCAAGCTGCAATGATAAAACTGCAACCTTTATCGAGTTGTAATGACACAATAAAACATTTATGTTTTGAATTAACTTGTATTTACTATATCCGTCATATTGTCATTTTGCATTTTAATTAATTCCCGTGATATTCCACTCATCAAATAAGTCCACTATCAACTGACAACATCGAGGGTTTTTTGGAGTGAAACCGAACTCTTCTAGGAGCATAATCAGGGTCTAAACTTTAAAGATAAACAATTGGATGTTGTTCAGAGGAATTGCGAGTGCCAAAAGGAAAAGATGACCTGAATAATAACAAATGTTGGAAATTTAATATTTGTTAACTTCGTCTGAAAAGGTTAACCGTTATAACTTTATTAAGATTATTATCAACACATATTAACACATATTTGGTTAAAATAGGTAAATAAATATATTGATAATCGCTTTAGATGCTTGAAATGTTAATTCAGTGCATACTTTCTTTAGATATACTTACTTAAAACCAAGAGGATAGATCCTCTCCTCTCGCGGGAGAGGAGATCCCCATGTTTTGACTGTAGGAACCGCTCTGACCGTACACAGCCAGATGAAATATCAAAAATCATAAAAAAGGGCTGGTTGAGGTCAGAGAAGACTCGGATTGCAAACTGAGGTTGCATTGCCTTTACTATTTACCACAATACATATATGTCCCAATATGTGAAATGGTAACACAATGTTTACTAAGTGCACTGAACACATCGACAGGTAATTACAAGTAAATTTCAATCCAAAATGAAAGTGGTTACCCTTCCACCGTCCGCAACTTGTAAAACACATCTGACATTCCGTGTTCGCAATTATTTTTTTAACCCCTGTCGACCTTTAAAAATGCTATAACTCGGTTTTCCCCCTTGACAAATAACGATATTTTCTATTTTAAAGCGCCTAAACATAATGAATGATGCCTAAAAATTACCCCTTAGTTACATGGAAATTAATTCTGTACAGTAATACGTGCTATCCTAGGTGATGCCCCAGGGTTAATTTCAGCATTTTATGCCCGATTCCGTCCTAGCTATATGGTGTATTCAAAGTTTTAAAACCTTAGCAATATGGTTCGAACATCATATTTTTGATGGATATAAGTGTTTTTATCATGAATTGGAACATTTTTATAATTTAAGATATTTCTAGAAAAATCCGGAAGTACCCCCTTTAAAGGGGACGGTAATATCCCCATTGGTGTAGACGTGTTGTGTTTGTGATGCCATGCCTTGCTTCTTATTAACATTATACTTGCTGTTTGTTTTAATGCGTGCTTTTGCTTGACTGTGTTCTGTGAAAGCTACATTTCATGTTAGACGTTTATACCTACTTCATATGATGAAGCACGACAAGGTATGTGGATATTTAACGTAATCTCTTTTATCATAGATGAAAGTATGTATGCAATCAGTTGAAATCGAATGATGGATCGCGGAATTCTGTTATATTATCCGAGCTGTCGACTTTATTCGCACTGAGCTCGGTTGGATACATGTATGTGACCGTATGAGGAAATTATTGAATGTGTCATTTAGATATCCATTTGTATTATTAAAAATAAGTATAAATGCCGAACAGGAAATGTATCTTTCACAGAACATAGTAAACCCAACACCACGCAAAAGGGCAAACTTGAATGGCAATGTTAATAAAAAATAAAGGCTTATGGCGTTACAAACACAAAAAAGGTTTGACAATAGGGCTATCATCTTGGAACGGTCAGTGTCAAAAAATGTCTTCTCTAAAGAACTATTCTCTAACCAACAAGGCAGCATTAATAGACAATAAGTAAAACGCAAACAATAGCACAGAAAGCCAAATAGAAGGTACTCATTGTCTTGGCAGAAGGCAGAGCAACAAAAGAATAAATAATTGAGGGCACGACAAGACAATAATGCAGACAAACATCAAATTTCACCGTTCGTTTGGGCATTAGGGCATCATAGGGTCCACAGTCTGTCCGGTCATCGTACAATTAAAGAGGAAGGCATAGTGGCGAACTGTAAATGGGTCCACGACCAAGCATGCGGTGCGTTGTAAAGTGGTAGGATAAAACCTATTGTGATATACCTTTTAACAAGTTTAACAAAGATAGTATGAAAGTGGTCATGACCAAAGATTTACGAAGTTTGTAAATCACGTCACCATAAAAGTCGAGTTGTGAGAGTCCTTGTCGCAGAAGAGTTCTTAAATTATTTTTATATTTGGAAAGAAGATCAGGGTTACGATAATAAAATGTTGCAAAGGCATCTATATTGCCTCCATGACTAGCAAGTGGAAACTTCAACATAAAATCGTTTTCATAACAGTATGAAAGCAAAATGTACGGTAACTGGTGCACCGTTTGTACGCATAGACATACCAACAACCTTGCGACACACTGTTTTGCTATATCCATAATGATGTTATCTAGACGCAAATGTAACGCTCTACAAACATCTAAGTCCACATCACATATGTTAGAAGTATCATTAGCGGCCTGTGTAAAGAAAGCCCTGGCATTAGTATATAGATTATATTATTTCTATGACATTTACGTCGTTTTCCAATAAACGATATGCTGAACACGTCTTTATGGGAGTTATTAGACATGTGTGTTCCTTATAAATGTTATCATTTAGACCTAATGAATTTAAGACGTTTGTACTTGCTATAAGCAATATTTCTTGCTTGTGATTGTCTCATTGGGTAACATTGTTATCAAATTCAATACATTCCACACTATGATTGCTACCTATATTTATTGAATGCACCCAATCTTAAAGTGTGTGTATAACATGCATTTTCACGTATTCTTTTGGTGGGTTAGGGCGAAAATGTGTATATATAACTATAAATCACGGTTAGACATTCAATTGCATGTGTTATTATATTCACACTATTCAAAATAAATTGGGTATTTCTGATCGAAATTTGACGTCCTTGGCCAGCTTGGTTTCCATGGTCAAATACAGAAAACTCCATTTGGAATGTTGGAATGGGATGTTCATGCCACGCTTAACCAAAACTAGTTTCCGTCAGTGGAGCAATAGTGGTGGTTCATAGTTTTATTTATACTAGAACTAGACCCAACATCCCCACTACCACACCAACTCCACGTCCACATCCCCACCACCACCCCAACCCACCTCCACATCCCAACCACCACCCCAACCCCGCGTCCACATCTCCACCACCACCCCAACCCCACGTCAACATCCCCACCACCACCCCAACCCCCGTCCTCATCCCCCACCACACCAACCCCACATCCACATCCCCACTACCATCCCAACCCCACGTCACCCAAACCCCACGTACACATCCAACAACACCTATGGTGCATAAGCATGTTAAGTTATGTTTATAAAATGTTCACGCAAATGTGTTTACGGGAAAATGATGCCCATACCTGAATGCAAACATAACTTTGTATTAATAGAGGTTAGAGAAGCTGCTTATACCAACATCACTTTGTATTAACGGAGGTAAATGAAAAACTGCTTATGCAAACAGAACTTTGTATTAATAGGGGTAAACGAGAAGCTACTCATGCAAACAGAACTCTGTATTAACAGAGGTAAACGAGAAGCTGCTCATGCAAACAGAACTCTGTATTAACAGAGGTAAACGAGAAGCTGCTTATGCCAACAGAACTCTGTATTAACGGAGGTAAACGAGAAGCTGCTTATGCCAGCAGAACTCTGTATTAACAGAGGTAAACAAGAAGCTGCTTATGCCAACAGAACCTTGTATTAACAGAGGTAAACGAGAAGCTACTCATGCAAACAGAACTCTGTATTAACAGAGGTAAACGAGAAGCTGCTCATGCAAACATAACTCTGTATTAACAGAGGTAAACGAGGAGCTGCTTATGCCAACATAACTCTGTATTAACAGAGGTAAACGAGAAGCTGCTTATGCCAACAGAACCTTGTATTAACAGAGGTAAACGAGAAGCTACTCATGCAAACAGAACTCTGTATTAACAGAGGTAAACGAGAAGCTGCTCATGCAAACAGAACTCTGTATTAACAGAGGTAAACGAGGAGCTGCTTATGCCAACAGAACCTTGTATTAATAGAGGTAAACGAGAAGCTGCTCATGCAAACAGAACTCTGTATTAACAGAGGTAAACGAGAAGCTGCTCATGCAAACAGAGCTCTGTATTAACAGAGGTTAACGAGAAGCTGCTCATGCAAACAGAACTCTGTATTAACAGAGGTAAACGAGGAGCTGCTTATGCCAACATAACTCTGTATTAATAGAGGTAAACGAGAAGCTGCTCATGCAAACAGAACTCTGTATTAACAGAGGTAAACGAGAAGCTGCTCATGCAAACAGAACTCTGTATTAACAGAGGTAAACGAGAAGCTGCTTATGGCAACAGAACTCTGTATTAACAGAGGTAAACGAGAAGCTGCTTATGCCAACAGAACCTTGTATTAATAGAGGTAAACGAGAAGCTGCTCATGCAAACAGAACTCTGTATTAACAGAGGTAAACGAGAAGCTGCTCATGCAAACAGAACTCTGTATTAACAGAGGTAAACGAGAAGCTGCTCATGCAAACAGAACTCTGTATTAACAGAGGTAAACGAGGAGCTGCTTATGCCAACATAACTCTGTATTAATAGAGGTAAACGAGAAGCTGCTCATGCAAACAGAACTCTGTATTAACAGAGGTAAACGAGAAGCTGCTCATGCAAACAGAACTCTGTATTAACAGGGGTAAACGAGAAGCTGCTTATGGCAACAGAACTCTGTATTAACAGAGGTAAACGAGAAGCTGCTTATGCCAACAGAACTCTGTATTAACAGAGGTAAACGAGAAGCTGCTTATGCCAGCAGAACTCTGTATTAACAGAGGTAAACGAGAAGCTGCTTATGCCAACAGAACCTTGTATTAACAGAGGTAAACGAGAAGCTACTCATGCAAACAGAACTCTGTATTAACAGAGGTAAACGAGAAGCTGCTCATGCAAACAGAACTCTATATTAATAGGGGTAAACGAGAAGCTGCTTATGCCAACAGAATTCTGTATTAACAGAGGTAAACGAGGAGCTGCTTATGCCAACATAACTCTGTATTAATAGGGGTAAACGAGAAGCTGCTTATGCCAACAGAACTCTGTATTAACAGAGGTAAACGAGAAGCTGCTCATGCAAACAGAACTCTGTATTAACAGAGGTAAACGAGAAGCTGCTCATGCAAACAGAACTCTGTATTAACAGAGGTAAACGAGAAGCTGCTCATGCAAACAGAACTCTGTATTAACAGAGGTAAACGAGGAGCTGCTTATGCCAACATAACTCTGTATTAATAGAGGTAAACGAGAAGCTGCTCATGCAAACAGAACTCTGTATTAACAGAGGTAAACGAGAAGCTGCTCATGCAAACAGAACTCTGTATTAACAGAGGTAAACGAGAAGTTGCTTATGCTGTATTAGTTGTCCTTCTAATAGTTCTCCATTTCAAAAATATGTTGAGAATAAAACCTCAA
This sequence comes from Cyrtodaria siliqua, assembly GCA_037043455.1. Taxonomy (NCBI): domain Eukaryota; kingdom Metazoa; phylum Mollusca; class Bivalvia; order Adapedonta; family Hiatellidae; genus Cyrtodaria; species Cyrtodaria siliqua. The sequence continues at coordinate 10,833 of JAWPHD010015724.1, forward strand.
TGTTATCTGATATTTTTAGGATTATTTTTGTCTAATTAGTTTGACTTGCTGTAGTGGTGGGGCTCAAACAAAGAGCCGTTATTTGTATTTACAAGACCGGTGGACAAGTCTATAGTTAGTATCAATATGCTTCTTTTTTTAAAGGGATCAACATCAAACATATGCAAACATAAAACAAATTTCAGAAAATTAAAACGAAAACTAACCGGCAAGAATTAGTTTTATGTGTGACTATTTTAGCAAGACGGCCATTTTGATATCTAGCAACCAGGTAACATTGTCAATTTGACCTTATTATACACCTTTTGTATTGGACTGAACTTGCTCTAGGCCAATGAACTTGTTCCAGGCCAAATGTTGTACTTTTGCCCAGCGTGTCTAGATAATTGATAGTATTATATATATATATAGTAGCACAGTTGATAAATTCTGTATATTCACACAGAAAGAGCGGAATGCCTACTTGGAGTGATTTTGTTTGAATATAGCTCAAATAATCTGAACACTTTATACTTTGCTGTGTGGAAGTCTACAATATTTGCCAATTAAGCAACAGAAAATAACAGTCGAGTATTCGAACCGCTTTAGATCTGATATTACGCAGATGTGGCAATTTTAGTTGGCTGTAAAAGGTCATCGGTTAACCTTGCATGGAATATGTATACCCTAGATCCACATCAGCCTTGAAGGCCCACAATTTCTAATGTATATGCTGAGGCCTGAAGTTAGAATATTATGTGTTTCGACAGTATTCTATAATATAACATATTTCATCAAAATCGTCCCAATAATGCTATGCTGGATCATTACGTAATAACGCTATGTGAGCAAAGCATAGGTAGTTGGCAAAAAAAGATGACTCTTGAATTAGGAATATGAGCTGGAAAAAGAGGAGGAAATGGGAAAACAGCGAAAGAATTGAATTGAATGTTGTTTAACGGCTCATCAACACAGTACAGGTTATTTAGAGCCGCCCCAGAGAGAGGGGAAGGATACATAGGAATCCGGGAACCTGCCCTACTCTTATTATCGAATAGATTCCTATGGTTCTTTAACGTGCTCGAAGGATAGACCGATACACGGGACCGCCCGGTTTACGTCCCCATCCGACGGACGAGGCTAAGGAAAAGTGTCTTGCCCAAGAACACACCGACGGAACTCAGTGGCACCACGGAGGATTGAACCCGGGGCCTCCGGTTACAAATCCGCCGCGCTACCAACAGCGAAAGAAGGCAAAATGCTAACACTAGAAGCACAATAGACATTCGGACAGTATTGTCAACGGATGTTTGAATGAACTGAATTTCTTCTGAACGACTTATTTACACTGTATTCATTTTGTTTAGAGGGACTGTCAGCCCGAGTGGGACGAAACCGTGTATGTTTAGAGGGACTGTCAGCCCGAGTGGGACGAAACCGGGTATGTTTAGAGGGACTGTCAGCCCGAGTGGGACGAAACTGGGTAATCAGGGGTTCTACTACTTACGTCTGAATATATGTTTCTAGATTATATACATCCGCAGGTTCGCTATGTATTTCGGTTATTCTACCCAAACTAATATGCCGATGTTAAAAGCCATCTATGGTATTGATCGCGTGCTTCATAGGCGTTCGTTTATATTATGTCAAATTGAAGTAAAATACAGGCTATGAGCAGTACTATGTTCACAAAACCCATGTTTAAGATCCACAAAAACATGTTTAAGATCCAAAATCACATGTTTAAGATTCAAAAACAACACGTTTATGATCCAAAAACAACATGTTTAAGATCCACAAACACACGTTTATGATAAAAAAACATGTTTAAAATCCAAAAACAACATGTTTAAGATCCACAAACACACGTTTATGATAAAAAAAACATGTTTAAGATTCAAAAACAACATGTTTATGATTCAAAAACAACATGTTTATGATCCACAAACAACAGGCTTATGATCCACAAACAACATGTTTAAGATCCACAAACACATGTTTAAAATCCAAAATCAACATGTTTTAATGCTGTATATTGTCTGCAATTCATACGTTTATGTATATATACAATTTATTTAATTCAGTGCTTTTGATATATTTTCTACTACACTATTCATGTATATATTCTCCTTTATACATTAAATGACAGAACACCGTTATGGGATCAAAACCTTATTTCTGTCCGTCCGTCCATCCGTCCGTCCATATGTATGTTCCTCAATGTCACAAGTCCTGACACACGATAACATCTAAACTTTGATGAAATTTCACAGATGGGCTATCCTTGGTAAATATATAAAAGAACAGGGCCGTATTGGTTTTGGGTTCAATAGGTAAAAATCACGATGACCCGAAAATGAAAATCTTACACGTTTGTAGCCATGTTTCTAGCTCATGAAACTGATGGACTGTTTTTTGTAAAAGAAAAATAAACTAATGATTTTAGCGTCCATATGAATGGCCAATGTAGATAACATTAGTTTTGCACCGAAAGTTTGTTTTCAAATCCGGTCCATGTATTACAAGATATATTGTCCACGACATTTCTTGAATAAGTATTGTTTAAGCAACATTTCTTGAAGTATTGTTCAAATTAATCTCTGGAGCTACATTCAGGACACGTCACATCTGACTTTTCCTTGGTGAGATGGGAATTTCTATTCGTTGTGGGGTCAATAGGTCAAAGGACAACCCCACAATGATCCGAACATGAAAACACCTTGTCCGTACGAGACCTCTTCAATCATGGAAAACTACATCCACGAAATTCACAAGTTATCTGTCCTTGGTGAGAGGAGAACCTCTATTGATGTTTGTGTCATTAGGTCAAAGGTCAATGTTACCACGACCCATCATGAAAAAGCTTTTCTGCACGATTAATTAATGGCACCAATCCTGTGCAGTTAATCTGAGACTTCTCTGACCCTAAAAGCCTTCTTTTTTTTCTTTTTTTCGCGGCTCTATAGGGTCAGAGGAACTCCTATAGTGAAAACCGGGGGATTACTAAAAATGCACAGTCATGCACTTTCAACGATGTTTGCGGTGTCAGGTCGATTTTTCACGATAATTTAGCTCAACAGATCGACCGATTAATGTTTATTATACCAAGTTGCAATGATAAAACTGCACCTTTATCGATGGTAGTGACACAATAAAACATTTATGTTTTGAAGTACACTTTTATTTACTATATCCGCCATATTGTCATTTTGCATATTAATTAAATTCCCGTGATATTCTCGCGAGAGGTAAAGGCATTTATATTCCCCTCATCAAATAAGTCCACTATCAACTGACAGCATCGAGGGATTTTTGGAGTGGAACAAACTCTTCTCGGGGCATATTTAGGGTCTAAACTTTAAAAATAAACAATTGAATGTTGTTCAGAGTATTGCTAGTGCCAAAAGGAAAAGTTTGTCGCAATTTTGATTTTTTTTTAATTTTGCGGGAAATATTTATCGGCGCACCGGTCACGATCACGTGACATTTGACCTGAATAATAACAAATGTTGGAAATGTAATATTTTTTCACTTCGTCTGAAACGGTTGACCGTTACAACTTTATTAAGGTCAATAAAACAAATATTTCGGTTCAGATAGGTAAATAAATATATTGATAATCGGTTTATATGCTTGAAATGTTAATACAATGAATACTTACATAGATATATTGATTTAAAACCAAGAGGGTAGTTCCTCACCCGCGAGGGAGAGGAGATCCCCGTGTTTTTACTATAGGAGTTCCTCTGACCGTACACAGCCAGATGAAATATCAAAAATCGTAAAAAGGGCTGGTAAGGTCAGAGAAGGCTCGGATTACTGTGCAGTATGCCAACAAAGTTTGTGGCGGGAGTATTTTAGACGACCTCGTAAGTCTGCAGTTCTAGTTGTGTGTTGTGTTCTGCAACATATTCAGACATATTTAAGAAGGTATGTGTGTATGCATACTGTTGCAATTAAAAATCCTTTAAATCAAATCACGACAGTGTCCTTGTAGCAATGAGCTAAATGTCTTTTTATAGTGCTGCAGCACTGCCGTAGAAATATGTCATGATACCACACCAACTCACATTATACTGGCACCAGACCAACCAGTCCTCGCCGTTACCCTTGTTATGCTGAACGTCAGACAAGGGAGCTAAACGGATCAGGTCAGGCAAGGGAGCTACACGTATCAGTTCAGGCAAGGGAGTTACACGTATCAGGTCAGACAAGGGAGCTACTCGTATCAGGTTAGACAAGGGAGCTACACGAATCAGTTCAGGCAAGGGAGCTACACGTATCAGTTCAGACAAGGGAGCTACACGTATCAGGCCAGACAAGGGAGATACACGTATCAGTTCAGGCAAGGGAGCTACACGTATCAGGTCAGACAAGGGCGCTACACGTATCAGGTCAAGCAAAGGAGCTACACGTATCAGTTCAGGCAAGGGAGCTACACGTATCAGTTCAGGCAAGGGAGCTACACGTATCAGGTCAGACAAAGGAGCTACACGTATCAGGTCAGACAAGGGAGCTACACGTATCAGGTCAGGCATTGGAGCTACACGTATCAGTTCAGACAAGGAAGCTACACGTATCAGGACAGGCAAGAGAGCTACACGTATCTACACGTATCAAGTCCGGCGCAGGCAAGGGAGCTACACGTATCTACACGTATCAATTCAGGCAAGGGAGCTACACGTATCAGGTCAGACAAGGGAGCTACACGTATCAGTTCAGACAAGGGAGCTACACGTATCAGTTCAGGCAAGGGAGCTACACGTAGCAGGTCAGGCAAGGGAGCTACACGTATCGGTTTAGACAAGGGAGCTACACGTATCAGGTCAGACAAGAGAGCTACACATATCAGGTCAGGCAAGGGAGCTACACGTATCAGTTCAGGCAAGGGAGCTGCACGTATCAGTTCAGACATGGGAGCTAAACGTATCAGGTCAGGCAAGGGAGCTACACGTATAAGTTCAGACAAGGGAGCTACGCTTATCAGTTCAGACAAAGGAGCTACACGTATCAGGTCAGACAAGGGAGCTACGCGTATCAGTTCAGGCAAGGGACTACACGTATCAGTTCAGGCAAGGGAGCTACACGTATCAGTTCAGGCAAGGGAGCTACACGTATCAGTTCAATGAAGTCGTTTGTGTGACTCGAATGAACTCCGTAGTTCGAAACTTTGCCCCGCCAAACTGATGAATACACCTGACAGCTGGCGGTTATCGTGTTTTACGGTGTATGTTGTGTCAGTTGTAAATACACCTGACAATTGGCGACGTTGTATGTTGTGGTGTGTCAGTTGTGAATAAACTTGACAATTGGCTGTTATCGTATTTTACGAATACATTTGACAATTGGCGGATATCGTGTTTTACGGTGTATGTTGTGTCAGTTGTATTCGTGAATTTTTCCAAATACGGAGTCTCGCGAGATATTTAGAGACGAAACACAGAAGAAAACGGCGTGATATCCTTCTCGTTGTTGAGTTATATGCATGGACATGTGGTATTAAAGGTTTAGTCAATTGAATGGTTGGTTGTTTGTGCTGAAACCTCGCGAAAGGTGCGAACTGGAGTCGTGCCGCATACACTACCCATAATTCGAAGGTTTAAGGAATTGATAGCTTTATGGTCGACACAGAGTATAAAGCATAAACGCTATGATTAGTACAGCTATATTTCGACATAATTAAGTGTAGTCGTAGTGTAAAGGTTAATACTGCGAATTGCTAATCCACTGATCGTGCATTTTATCCCAACAGGACAGAATTTGAATTAATTATACTTAAATGGTTGTTCCCGCCTGACAAGTCTTTCAGATGATGCGTACAACTGAGGTCTAGCTCGCTAAACTGCAATACAGCGAGGGTAAATAATCGCGTATTCAGTCAATCTACTTAGATTTACCAGGATCGAGAAGTCGTTGGTTCGTTGGTTCCCTGAGAAGACCCTTTATCTGCACTTACCCAAGAAAGACAATCGAGAGTGATTAAAATAAGTTCAGCGAACTTTCGTAACAATCGATGTAAAATATATACGTTTAAGTTTATCTACTTAGACATTGTTTGGTTTTGACCGTCAGTCATTGCTTCTGTAACCAAGTAATATGATATTTGGTAGATTGTGTGAGTTCGTTCTCTATTGGACTTCAAAATTATAGAACAATAAACATTGTTTTATAGAACAATAACTACTGTTTTGTTTGACATATCTTATTTTCATTCATTATTAAATGTTCACAAAATCGTTATAAAACAGTAACCAATGGAACCAAAAACATAAAACAAACTAAACGCTTTAAACAATAGTATACTGTATAACAAAACAACGAAAAATAACAAGCTCAACAATTTCAACATTTTTCATAACAATATAACACATAACAACGTCCGTCATATATATAAATGTACAAATATATCACAAATCACAACGTCTGTAACATCGCCAACACTGCAATAGACATAGTAACAATGTAAACACGTTAATTATCGAAACACTAACATTTCCCAAAACACATGAAGCTATTTTTCAAAATTGTGTCTTTGCGGAAAGAAATAACGTCAATCAGACAACTGCTCAGACTGAGAATATTGTTCAACTTGTTTAACTTGCAAAAAGTGAAATAAAATTATTATTATAATTCGACTAAATTTCTAAAATGTGTATTTTATTTTAAACAAAGGCAGCGTTGTCATATCTGGACTTTTGATAAACGGTTGTCTCTATGTTGTAATGCAATTCACCATTAAGTATTAAACGTATGTCTAAGGTATCGGGGTTCATAGCCAATATATCAAGCAGAGCGGGATTTATTATCATGATGCCAAGTGCGGTGTTTATTATTATTTATGGTGTTAGATCGGGGTTCATTGTCATGGTACCAAGTTCCGGGGTTCATTGTCATGGTACCAAGTTCCGGGGTTCATTGTCAGGGTACCAAGTTCCGGGGTTCATTGTCATGGTACCAAGTTCCGGGGTTCATTGTCATGGTACCAAGTTCCGGGGTTCATTGTCATGGTACCAAGTTCCGGGGTTCATTGTCAGGGTACCAAGTTCCGGGGTTCATTGTCATGATACCAAGTGCGGGATTTATTGTGATGTTAGATCGGGGTTCATTGTCATGGTATCTGGTAGTGCAGGGTTTATCGTCATGGTACCAAGTAGTGCGGGGTGTATCCTCATGATACCAAGTAGTGCGGGGTTTACGGCCATAATACCAAGTGCGGAGTTTATAGTGATGTTAGATCGGGGTTCATTGTCATGGTATCTGGTAGTGCGGAGTTTATTGTCATGGTACAAAGTAGATCGGGGTTTATAGTCATGGTACAAAATGGAGAGGTGTTTATAGTAATGGTACAAAGTTGTGCGTGATTCATTGCCAGTGGTACATGGTAGTGCGGGGTTCATTGCCAAACGTACCAAGTAAAGCGTGGTGTCAGGTTAAGCGGAAGTTATGACCCAATATGTCTTGCATTAGGAATATATACCCTCTCTGAACAACGCAGATAATCTATATTAAATGTACCGTTTTTTACACTCTATCTATAGTGTAGTCTGATTCATGAAAATGGACATTATATCATTCCGCCTACGTCTCAATTTAACTGCAGTGAAGTCCGTCACTTGTCCATTGAGACAGTGCTATAAACACGATAAATATGGACTACAGCAGACCCTACATTCACTCGTATTGATTTTAAGACGCCAGTAAACATGACATCGTTTGTCTGAAAGAAACGTTTGCGTGGGTGTGGATTAATGTATTTGTGGCGATCAATGTCTCAGAAATATCACCAGAATATCATATTATAGTATGGTTGTTACAGAGGCAAGTTCTTGTCTTATGTTACATTTTTATAGGCAACAGACACCCAAAAATCTCTTTTTCTATGAAAGATTTTCCTGGAATAACATGGTGGTATGCATATAGAATACGCACAGTCTTAGTCCTAATTTCACAACAGTTTTCTATACGCGTTCAGCGTGCGAACTGTGCAGTACCTATCAATGTCAAGAAATACGTTATGCTACAATGGTAATAGAAATGTGGAAATGAGGTTTTGTTATGACATAGTAGTAGACGCTGCAGGTAACTTAAAGATCAAACGTAAAGTTCTTCTGTACGCCTCCTATCATTATAAATGGTCGAATAGTAGGCTACACAAACATCGTTTGAACCTTCTGAACAAGTACAATAATACTTGTAAATCGTATTATCGAAAAATCAATTATTTATACACAGATATAATATCTAATTATAAAACAATACTTTAGGCACACAATAACTACAGACTTGAATGCCATGAGATCACATCAAACATATAGCATATTTTTACAAAATCAAGATATATTTAATTATAAAAACTAAAATGAGAAAAATGGTCCTATAGAAATCACAGCACTCAAACGCAGTGGTACCGTACAGTGGTACCGTACAGTGGTACCGTACATACAGTGGTACCGTACAGTGGTACCGTACAGTGGTACCGTACAGTGGTACTGTACAGTGGTACCGTACATACAGTGGTACCGTACATACAGTGGTACCGTACAGTGGTACCGTACAGTGGTACCGTAGAGACTTTGATGCATGTCAGAATATGATCATACATGTCTAATGTGTTTATAAAATCTACTTATTCTTCCTTGCTTTAAATATAGCTTCGACTACATTGTCTGAACCTCAAATAATAGTGCATGTTCTATTGGTACATTAGATGAATGTAATATAAAAGTGAATGGTACATTAAATGAATGTATTATATATGGTACATTAGATGAATGTATTATATATGGTACATTAAATGAATGTATTATATATGGTACATTAGATAAATCTATTATGTATGGTACATTAGATGAATGTATTATATATGGTACATTAGATAAATCTATTATGTATGGTACATTAGATGAATGTATTATATATGGTACATTAGATGAATGTATTATATATGGTACATTAGATAAATCTATTATGTATGGTACATTAGATGAATGTATTATATATGGTGCATTAGATGAATGTATTATGTATGGTACATTATATAAATGTATTATATATGGTACATTATATGAATGTATTATATATGGTACATTAGATGAATGCAGTATACATGGTACATTAAATGAATGTATTATATATGGTACATTAAATGTATGTATTATATTTATACACACAATGCGTCGCTTTTAATCACAGATAATTATTTTATATCAAATGCATGCAGCTTTATATTTTTAAGTGTTTTGTTGTTTTTGTTCCAAAAATATTGTAGTGTGTTATACCCAGTACCAAAATGTTACAATTATTTACTATTGGTGACGTGATTTACAAACTTCGTAAGATCCTTGGTCATAACTACATTCTTGCAAACTTTAATAGTTTATTATAAGAGTGTATGGCCCTATTTTTTTGCAATGCACTGCATGTAGATTAATATATTCTTATATCCCAATAGTTAGGCAATCAATTCTTATTCCTTAAATCAGTTTATTTGTTTTCAAAAATATATGTTAAAAGATATAAATAATGGTTTAGACCAAAAACCGCTTGTTTGGCCTTATTCGTTTGATTCACGGATACTGTCCAGTCATGCTGTAAGACATACATAGCAATCACTAATCATTAACTTAGACGAAATGTATTTGATCCTTTCTCGACCGGTCATTTCCGGATGTTTCCACCTCTTTGAGCGTAATTAGATCACTTGGTTGTAACAGCTCGTTATACAAGATCGTCTCTAAGATGCGGACGTTTTTGTTACCAAAACAGTAAAACCATGACATTGCCACGCGGCGAAAATCCAAACTTCCTATTCCGTACAAAAACGGATTCAGTGCAGTGTTGAATGCTAAAATCCAATATGAACTTTGCAGCATCCACAAAGGAACAGTGCCAGGGCATATGGCGTAAACAATATCACATATTATTGAAGGCGTCCAACAAATTATAAACATGATGACAAGTAATCCGAGGGATAATAGGGCCTTATTATCCTGTCGGATTAAGAAATCCTTCACAACTTCGTCATGACTTTTAGTTTTTGATAAAATACTACCCTTTGACGATTTCCGCATGTTGGAGATGTTGGACATCTTACGGGGTAATGACGTCACCAGCGATGCGTAATCCGTCGAAAGGCGGTGTATGTTAGTATTTAAAAGTCGATGCTGCGTACATAATTGAGTTATACGACTCTTTTCGTTGCTATATTTTCTGCTCTGCATTACATATGCGGGACTTCTTCTGCGTCCAACGGTATGCAATATGTCCGAAATATCGTCTGAATTGTTTGTGTTTTCAGAATCTGACGACGATTTACGTCTATAAACGGCATTAGTGTCTGACGCACTTAATGACCTCCGCAGTGTCTTACTGTTCCTCCGTTTGGCAAGTTTTATATATAACCCCATATTGAGAGACAACAGAACTAACAGTGGAATGAAAAACTCTATCACAGAGGCAGAAAACGTAAATCCTGGATTGTATTCGTACGGCACGCGACAGTATTTGTGATATTTTTCCGTGCGCATTTGCAGGAGGTTCCATCCTGTAATTGTTGGAATGTGAATAGCGAAGCTGAGCACCCAGACAATGGCGACCAAAGAGAACGACATACTCTTGGTGCGGCGAATACGATATGAGAATGGAAAATTTACAGACCACCACCTATCTATCGTTATCAGGACAATACTGAGGATTGTGACATAATATAGAGAATACCGTATGGTCAGGAAGATTATGCAGAACTCGTCCGAAAACACCCATTCGTCGCCTATTGTCTCAACGATTGAAAGTGGCAGTGTTAATCCTATCAGAAAGTCGGCAACTGCCAAGCTCATAATATACGTATTCCGGCATTTCCGTAATTTTGATTTTGTGGCAAACATTATTATGATTCCACCATTTGCTATAAGTGTAATCGCGCACATGGTGACCAGAGGTACCGCACACAGCCACAGCGTCCAAAAATCAGCTCCATGGAAGAGTCCATCGCCGATTACAGAGGGGTAACACGACGTGTTATGTGTATCCATCATCATGTATGTTTCTAAACGTATGTTACCGTAACTGAATAACGCGAGAAACGGATGATCCTATCCTCATAGTTTTAGTGTCTATATCACTATAATAATAATCGTAGTTGTCCGTGTCTGTCCAACAAGTGTTCTTACTTAACTTGTAATTCCCGTATTCCAAAACATTCCGTATAAAAGCATGCACCAGTCCACTCCAACTGAGTTATCAATCGCCGTTTTCAATCACATTTAAACATGTAAACCCAACATCAACACTCCAGGCAAACGAAACTGTATCTGTTTTAAATTCCGATCTTCTTTTCAATTAAATCTTTATCGATGTTATTTACAGTCGAACTTGTGAGATGACAGGTGAGTATTTTTATCGCGTTCCGAATTGTTTATTTCCACACAGGATGCCAATCTTTGATGTTCATTTTATCTTCTGTAACGCATCAGCCTATTAGAAACTGAACCCCGATGTTTGTAGCAATTCGAAATAATTATTTACACGCGAATAGCCTGAAATTCCATTCATTTATTCATTTATTAACATGAATCGACTCAGTCTTGTAGTCTATGTCCCGTAGGTAAATATTGTCTTTTACATCTGGTAATGCCGATACATTCTTACGCAATCTAAAATGTTCCACTCCCAATAGCTGCGCAAAGTCAATATGTTTTCCAGACCTTTCCCTCCGTTTCTGTCAATGAAGTTATATCCTACACGTACCAACAAACAACACTCGTGACAGAAACACTCAGCTGAGGAATTGCGCTAAAATCGAGTTCTCAGCGCCGTGATCAGTATAGAAAACGTATTTCTTATTATTTCCAATAATTGTATTCCCGCTGTTTCTGGAGGTTGTATCCTCGCGATGCTGTAACAGTGAAATCAATGAGGCTGGTCGGCTAGTTTTATAACGGATCGCGGACGAGTCTAACGATCTGCGCATTGTCCTTTAATATTGATTCGAAAAATCTTTTAATTCTCAATATTTTCTTCTGAAACATTGTATTTGTTTTTCATGAATAGTTGTAGTTGTGTATTAGTATTATAATGTTAATGTTAGTAACATAAGTAGTAGTAGTAGTAGTAGTAGTAGTAGTAGCAGCAGCAGCAGCAGCAGCTGCTGCTGTTGTTGTTGTAGTAGTAGTAGTAGTTGTTGTTGTAGTAGTAGTAGTAGTAGTAGTAGTAGTAGTAGCAGCAGCAGTAGTAGTAGTAGTAGTAGTAGTAAGAGTAGTAGTAGTAGTAGTAGTAGTAGTAGTAGTAGTTGTTGTTGTAGTAGTAGTAGTAGTAGTAGTAGTAGCAGTAGTAGTAGTAGTAGTAGTAGTAGTAGTAGTAGTAGTTGTTGTTGTAGTAGTAGTAGTAGTAGTAGTAGTAGCAGCAGCAGCAGCAGCAGCAGAAGCAGCAGCAGCAGTAGTAGTAGTAGTAGTAGTAGTAGTTGTAGTAGTAGTAGTAGTAGTAATAGTAGTAGTAGTAGTTAGTAGTTGTTGTTGTAGTAGTAGCAGTAGTAGCAGTAGTAGTAGCAGTAGTAGTAGTAGTAGTAGTAGTAGTAGTAGTAGTAGTTGCAGTAGTAGTAGCAGTAGCAGTAGCAATAGTAGTAGTAGTAGCAGTAGTAGCAGTAATAGTAGTAGTAGTAGTAGTAGTAGTAGTTGTAGTTGTAGTAGTAGTAGTAGTAATAGTAGTAGTATTAGCAGTAGTAGTAATAATAGTAGTAGTAGTAGCAGCAGTAGTAGTAGTAGTAGTAGTAGTAGTAGTAGTAGTAGTAGTTGTTGTTGCAGCAGCAGCAGCAGCAGCAGCAGCAGCAGTAGCAGTAGCAGTTGTAGCAGTAGCAGTAGCAGTAGGTAGTAGTAGTAGTAGTTGTAGTAGTAGTAGCAGTAGCAGTAGCAGTAACAGTAGCAGTTGCTGTTGTAGTAGTAGAAGTAGCAGTAGCAGTAGCACTAGCAGTTGTTGTTGTAGTAGTAGCAGTAGCAGTAGCAGTAGCAGTAGCAGTAGTTGTTGTTGTAGTAGTAGTAGTAGTAGTAGCAGTAGCAGTAGTAGTTGTTGTAGTAGTAGTGGCAATAGCAGTAGCAGTAGCAGTAGCAGCAGTAGCAGTAGTAGAAGTAGCTGTAGCAGTAGCAGTAGCAGTAGCAGCAGCAGCAGCAGCAGTAGCAGTAGCAGTAGTAGCAGTAGAAGTAGTAGTAGTAGTAGTAGTAGTAGTAGTAGCTGTAGAAGTAGTAGTAGTAGTAGTAGTAGTAGCAGTAGCAGTAGCAGTAGAAGTAGTAGTAGTAGTAGCAGTAGCAGTAGTAGTAGTAGTAGTAGTAGTAGCATAATGTGTTAAATGCCTAGGTCGGTAAGTATATACATTTTGAAAACAGTAAAGCATTATAAAACTCAAGAAAACTATTCTAACTATAGTTTTAAAAAATGTTGATCTGGAATTCCTATAACAAAATTAGGCGGTGTAGTGGAATGGTATGGAAAGTAGTGGTTAAACATCCATATTTACATCGACTTGATACTTTCGACTTGATACTTTGTGTTGAGAAAAATGAGTCTAATTTCGAAAACATATCACTTTTCAAACGTGCTTAGCTATTGCGCACACATCCAATGAACCGCAACTTAAAGGCGGTGCTATCTGCGTATGCAGCCGATGTGTCACCTAGAACAATGTTATTTATCATTAACGCACGAATCCAAAGTGTCTCAATAGAAAACGAATATTCCACTGTCTTAAAATGCATTGACGGTTGTTGTCACCATTGTCTCCCCTGCACCTTTTTTTTTATCATAATTCAGTCTTCCTAGGCACGGTTGTTGTATTTGTTTACTATAGCGACGGGGAAAAAAATAGCGTTAGTTTTGATTCGCATTTTTTCCGGCGTTATTGTGATTTAAACGCCATTAGTAAATGGCAAACTTATCATATAGCCCTAATGCACATTATGGAATTTGACCTTTACTACCGGCGTTTAAAACCGCACAAACGCTGAAAAAAATGCAAATAAATTCTTCAATGGTCATCGTTTTTTGTGCTGTTATAAACTAGGTAATTTGGGTTTTTTAAACATCAGTCGAACATCACCTGATAGTCTCAGCAAAAAATCTAATCAATTCCAACTAAATGTGTACATGGCCATACGTATTGTTTTGCATGACGTCGAGTTCACTGTCGTGATCCAGCTCCATGAGTTCACGGAGCATAGAGTAGAGAAGAACAGATATATAGAGTTTAATTAACATTGTTGAAGTGATACGGGAAATAATTCCCGAGTGAGAAAGATTCTTGCGATATTTCTATATCGCAAGAATATTTCTCACGAGGTAATTATTTTCCATATCACGACAAAATTGTTAATTAAACTATATAATATATATTATGTGATGAATTTCTTTCCAATCGTCTTTTGACACAAGTATTCCTTCTTCTGTCACTCCTTTGGCGACAGCGCGGAGTAATATCATGACGTCAATTCGTGACGTAATAACGTGACGTCTATCGTTTAGTTCATAACATTTGGCTACTGTGCTATCTTGCGCACTATAGTCTAAGATCACTGTCTTTTAGGGTAGAAAAAAAAGCAAAAGAATTGTTTTAGGTTTGAGGATAGATAAAAGTGTATTCTTTATCCATTCTGAAAAGTTGCAATAGCTAGACCTGGTCAAAAGAGAAAAAACTGTTGTTTAAAACCCCTAATTAACACCGATTTTTCTTATCACCTATTTTGTGTTCCATACTTCTTTTTTTTAGTGAGCGCGAGCGCTGACGTCATTTGACGTCATCAAAATAGACGACAAAATGTCGGAACTTTGCTTCCGCGAAGAATTTGAAAACTAAAAGAAGTCATTTGAAGTGACATGAAGGTAAACTTTTGAACAATTTGAGTTGTTTTGAAATGTATAATAACACAGCCACAAGAAAAATTCACGCAGATGTGAATAAAACTAATATTCGAGAAGTTCAAGATGTTGACAACAGAGTTCACACAACAACTCTATGTTGAGGATGTTTTTGAATTTTTTTCACGGCAAAGTTATTTTGTGTTCTAGTAGTGTCGCAACACTTATTTTATATGATATTTGCAAGCAAAATAGAAAAATAAAGAAAAAAATAAGTGGTCTCCGGTTCAATTTTTTTTCGACGGAAGCGTGTTTGGTCATAATTTATGTGATTTCAAATTATGGCTTTTTTAATCTCATCGAGGCACACTTTGATTATTTTTAAAGCTAGTTCACTTACGAATGTATGTGTACGGAATCGAACTTTTTTTTATTGATCTTATATTTATTAGAGCGTAGGAGGGTATTACCGACCACCTAAGGCATACTGTTGAATACTCACAGAATTATCTATAAAAGTAATATGTTTGTTACATATATGTGGTTATAGTATTATCAAGCAATACAACCATGTGATAAGGAAGGTTATCTCCTATCAGTAATCCTGTTTTACCTCACCTTTTTTGAAATGATGTGAAGAGGCTATTGCCGAACATGTGAGGGTTTTGCCGACTACTAAGTGAGGGTATTGCAAAACACAGTTTACTTTAAAACAACACCACCATAAACGCCTTGATTAAAGATATTTTGTGTTTTTGTTTGATAATCAAATAATTGGTTTATTAAATAATGTGTCAGAAATATCAATTTAACAAAAAACGAACGCAGAGTATAATGATATGTTTTAGCTAAACAATATTTAACAATATTCCCATTTATACAACATGATATTTCAAGTCCATATCTTCCTTAATACACTTAAAATAGGAATGCCTCGTACAATGTTCCCTTGTAATAAGAACGTCTCATAGAAGTTTCAGGTTTCATGCGGTCCTTATACTCTCTTTATCACTGCTAGTGCCTCGTTCAACTGTGCCTCATCTGAATCAACCATGATTGCCAAGCTAAACATCTTGATCTTTGCATCTCATTCCTGTTGGTTTTGGTGCTGAAGAGATTCTTGTTAGAACTGTTTTCTTTCTTTTATAGCCTTTTCTGATGATTATTTTATTTAGCTTCACTTCCTTTTGTAAACTTCTGTTTATTAATTGTCATCGTATACATTTTGCTCTACAAGCATTTTTTTTTACCGTCATGCCTATCATTGCTTAAGAAAGGGCTTTTTTGAGGGTTTTTTCTTCGAATATTTATTTTGAGAAAGTTCTGGGGACCCAAACAAGGGATAAAACATTTTACAAGGTGTCATCTAAATTAATTTAAGTTATATATATATTACACTTTTAATATTAACAACGTAATTTTGGTGCTAAACAAATTTTATCAAAAAGAAATAAAAAAGGTTAATGGATTTATTTATTTTCATGTTCGGGTATTGCCCAGCCTCTCTGTGATTAGGAGGGTAATACCGACTACCCACGACAACCCATTAAGTAGGATTCCAGTGATTAATACAAGTTATATCACTTGATTAGTCATTGCAGGCATAACGTAAAATAGAAAGTGATGAAACAATTCAAACTGATACGCAGTCAATATTCAGTTAGAATCAAACACCCGTAATATTAGCAATTTGATAAAAAGTGCTCAATATTTTGGTGGTGTTTGTGGTTGTGTTGTTTCTAAGTATAACATGGGTTGGGAATGAAAAAAGGATGTGCCCTTAATATAGATGACATATACTATGAGGTATACCCTTTTACAAATACATTTTATTCCTTAAAGGCTTTATCAAGCAAATGTACGGCAATACCCTCTTAGTCGGCAATACCCTCATGGGCTCTACAGGTTTGGTCGAGAGCTGTATCGAAGATATTTTATTGGTACGAAGTCGAAATAGTAGGATCAGATATAAGGTTAGAATGATTAGAGTTTCTGTGTCATTTCATAAACAGTTTGAAGATAGTATTTGAATATTTGAGTAACCTAGGTGTTATGTAATGCGACCACCGATGCAGGAGCAAGAGTACCATTACATAAGCGTACCAGCGTATAAGCGTACCATTTTAGGAGCAAGCGTCCCATGTATAGAATATATAGTGGTAACATAGATGCTATTTTGTTTGTGGTTTGCAGTGCGACTTGATAATTATAATGGTGATAATTGCATGGTGAGATCATTTTTATAAGATTTGTATGAGGGAATATGAATAATTTTGCACAGGCTTGTTTCAATTGTTTGTAGTTTTATTTAATTAATATATACACAACAAATAAAGAAATAGAAGACAAAGATAACGTTTTACATACTCGTGCTAAGACCCAGACGGACCCAGACGCATGAGTCTGGAGTGAATGTCGATACAGCGATCTTATATTTTATTCATTGCGCGTACGTGTATCAAAATGAAGCATGCGTTTGCGCGTCCGTCTGAGCATTTGTAATTCAAACAACTAATTAATTAGTTGTTAATTCACTCATTGAAATGTTTGTCCGTGTTGTGTTTCATTGCGCGTGTATCAAAATGAAACATGCGTTTGCGCGTCCGTCTGAGCGTGTGTAATTGTTAATTTTTTTTTTTTGAAAGCGTACTGCGCTTGTATCAGCCGACCGAAATCAAAATGCCAAAATGAGTTAAATTAAATTATGCAAATGAGGAATACTAGTATTAAGAACTGTTTATGTTATTATATTTTCATAGACATAGTATTACAGAGAGAGATAATAATAAGTTGATATCATGGTATTGGATACTTTAATGGGATAAATTAGTGAGCTTGGAAACTATGCATTACTCTAAATGAATCGATATAAATACGGACGTATACTATAAAGGTAAATAAACATTGTTACATAATTTAAATAAATTATTTTAAAGATCATTAACCGAGTGAAGTGGATGCTTAAATGTACCATAAATAATGAGAATATAGTCATGCATACACATTACTTTTTTTTTCGTCATTTACCTCGGCATTTACTTAAATATCAATATATTATCAATAAAAATAATAATTTCACTGCTTATTATCAATGATCCATTATGTTTTATGTTCGATATACTAGATAATTGATATACCAATGAATCACTATATATCTATATATGTGGTACGCTTACTCTCGGAAAGTGGTACGCTTGCTCCCGGTACGCTTGTGCAATGGTACGCTTGCTCCATCATTCATGTAATGAATGTTGATTGATATTCTATATTTTTAAAATGATATTACAGAATAAAAACATCATAATTATACTGTTAGTTTGTGTATAAGCTATTTATACACATGGTAGTTCAGTATGTTTGTTTGAAATCAAGATAATGTCCATTTCATTTGTAGCCTACGTATTAATTGAATGTGATAAATAATTTGACGCTATTCTTCTTTCATTGCTCACAGGTGGTTGAAATGGGGATGCATCTGGGTTTGGATGAAGCAACTGACCAGTACCCGATATATACATGTGATTTCACAGTTCCGTAGAGATGTATGTGATATGTATATTAATAAGGTTGGTTATTATAATTATTTATTATTTATATATGTAATATGTGCAAATAAAGACATATGTTTTACCAGTATTATCTGGTTAGTGTACTAGTATGATTGACACAACCAATCAATAATAAATGTTTTGCCATCTTGTATATGGAGTTAAAAAAATGTCAGTAAATCGGACAGGGAAAGTAGCATTCAAGGACGACAGTCAACCAGTTTGTTTTGTGCAACTGGTGCCAAGTTCCTGTAACCAACAAGTTGTGTTTTAAACTATTTATTGTAATTTTATGATTTATAATATAATGATATTCGCAAATAATAGAGTACTATTCAACATAGGGTTAGAGGGCATTATAAATTGCTTCACATGATCAAAAGTCCGTGTAACCGAGTCTTAGATATTAAATGTATGTGTTCCAAGCTTCCAAATTATCACTAGTATTACCTAATCATTGAACAATATAACATAATTTAATGTTATTCTTCTTCGTTCACAGGTTGTTGTTCCTGGAGGTGATTTGTAAAATGGAGACTGTG
Source organism: Cyrtodaria siliqua (assembly GCA_037043455.1). Lineage (NCBI taxonomy): Eukaryota > Metazoa > Mollusca > Bivalvia > Adapedonta > Hiatellidae > Cyrtodaria > Cyrtodaria siliqua. The sequence goes on from JAWPHD010015724.1 coordinate 29,740, forward strand.
TGTGTAATATGTAATAAAGACATTGGAAACGGACAGCATGTGTCATTTATACGAGACAAAGGGTGTGAAATTATAAATGTGACCAGTACTAATAGGGGTGACTGTATTAAGGCTGAATCTGGTCAGCCGGTTCATAAAGATTGCCGCCGTGATTATATTCACCAGAGATATGTACCAAAACCAGAGTTAAGTAATCAAACAAAACAGTTACGTTCATTACAATCGTTTGACTTTAAAACAAAATGTTTGTTTTGTGCAACTGGTGCCAAAGTTATGCAACGAAAAAGAGGTTACGATGTTTATCCTGTTAGAACTCTAGATTTCCAGAAAACCATAATAACCAAGTGCCAGGAAAGGGATGACGATTGGGCAATATGTGTACGTAGTCGACTTGAACATATAATTGACTTGCCAGCAGCTGACGCTATTTATCATCAGCAGTGTAACGTTAACTTTAGAACTGGAAAAAATATCCCTAAATCGTATCGTTCTACTGAATTAAAAGACTCAGAAAATGCAACAAAAAGCCCTGGTAGACCTGTTGCGTCAGATCAGATAGAAGCATTTAAAAATGTTGTATCTTTTGTTGAAAATGCTTGTGGTCAAATTGTCTCTGTTAGTGATCTTGTTAAAAAAAAGAAGGAGCATTGTGGTGATAGAGCATATACATGTAAACATATGAAAAATAAGTTATTGGATCATTTTGGCTCAAATATTGTTATCAGTGAATTGGATGGGAAAAGTGACATTGTCAGCCTGAAAGTCACTGCTTCCTCTATTATACATAGCTTTCACAAATCCATGAATGCAAAATCCCCAGAAGAAGAGAAAAAAGAGATCATTTCTACTGCTGCAAAACTTATTTATAATGATATACAGTCTATGGATACATCCAGAATGTTCTACCCTTCTCCACAGGAGGTTGGTTGTGTTGATAAGAACATTAGCTATCTGCCAGAGAGTTTGCATTTGTTTCTTCAAACTATAATTAAACACAAAGATGTTAATGTTAAAATTGCTTCCATTGGTCAATCTGTTATTCAAGCATGTAGACCAAAAGGTGTTAACCACTTTGGCTCCAGATATTTAGTAGACACGTTGAATACGCTTGGGTTTAGTGTCTCTTATTTATAAGGAAGTCCAACAATTTGAAATGAATGCTGCTGCAGCAAGCAAAGCCGTTATTCCAGACTACTTTCCAGGACGTTTTGTTCAGTTTGTTGCTGACAACGTCGACCACAACAGTCGAACCTTGGACGGCTATAATACTTTCCATGGCATGGGCATAATAGCATGTACAACCCCTGGATCAAAGGTAAACCTAGTTACTACAAGATCGGACATCAAGGCCAGTGATATTGCTGAACTCGGTAAAATTGATATTAGATATTTCAGACTGAGCGACGAAGAAATATCAAACAATTCGTTTGTTGAATTTGATACAACTACAAGCAAAGATCCTTATTACAGGATTGACCTGTTGTCGAAGGTAGTATGGACTGTAAGGCCGTCAAACCCTTCTTGGTCTGGTTTGATGCAGCTATATCGAAATGGAGTGTACCCTGGTCAGTCTAGCGTAACGTTTATGCCGATGATCGACTTAAATCCGAGTGACCTTACGTGCATCAATTCTACCCTCTGGTTTGTTTGCAAGCAGGCGGAGAGATATGGATTTACACCTGTTATTACATTTGACCAACCACTGTTTCTCAAATCTACAACTGTAATAAATAACCAGACAGAAAACAGTCCTTTGCGAAATATTGTATTACGTCTTGGTGGCTTCCATACTCAGATGAGTTTTCTTGGCAGTATGGGTCATTTAATGATGGGAACTGGACTACAAGAGCTGTTAGAGGTCGTTTACGCTCCTAATGCTGTACTTCATATGATGTCCGGCAAGGCGGTAGCCAGGGCAGTTAGGGGACATTTTCTGATATACACTGCTCTAAATACCTTATTGGTTTCAAGCGCATTTGATATAAAACTGCCTGTCGAGTCTATGTCTGATGAAAACGACGCAAACGGCGAACATTTAGATTCAGAAGATCAAACTGTTGATACTATAGATGTTGGTAGTGGCCGCATAGAGACTAACATCAACGTTTCGTCGCTGACACCACGAGGTAAAAACGTTATTGATGCTGTTGGTGATTTGTTTGATACGCTAGAGTCACACGATGTATCACTAGAAGAGGTGAGCAATGATACCATTTTAACTGAAGTAGAACACGGCATATCAAATGCAAAACTACAGTTGAAAAATAGCAGAACTGCATCTTTATGGTAACAGTACACTTCTCAAAACTGCTAACTACACCGCTCACGTTTTGGGTTATATATATCGATGGGTTGAATGTTTTTCAATAAAATAAAAAGGAAATACCAATTCAATCATTTTTACATCATTTCATTTAATTTTATTCATGGGCAATGCTAGAACTAAACCACAATAAGCAATTACAAACGACCCATGTAAACACTAAAGTCACACTTTTATGAACAAGAAATGAAAAGTGTGACTTTAGTGTTTACATGGGTCGTTTGTAATTGCTTATTGTGGTTTAGTTCTAGCATTGCCCATGAAAAAAATAAAATGAAATGATGTAAAAATGATTGAATTGGTATTTCCTTTTTATTTTATTGAAAAACATTCAACCCATCGATATATATAACCCAAAACGTAGCGGTGTAGTTAGCAGTTTTGAGAAGTGTATATGGATATGATCTCAATTCTTTAACACTTCCTTAGAGCAGAACGATCAGGTGACTGGGAACAACATTTGTCTGCTGTTAAAAGTATGCTCCCATACTTTGCCGCTTCCGGACACAACTTATACCTAAAATCGGCGTATATATATCTACAGAGAATGTTAGACTTAGAGAAGAACCATCCAGATGTGTATAATGCTTTCCAGACAGGAAACCATGTAGTCAGAAGAACTGATCGATTCGGGGCGGGTTTATCCACTGATCTTGTTATTGAACAGGTTTTGATGCGCAGTGTTAAAACCACAGGTGGACTTACAAGAGGTCGTGGCATGTCCGATATCCAAAGAGCACAGTGGCTTTTATCAATGCCTGCCTGTGCAGAGATGAACAGTTCAATGCAAGCAGTAACCAAAACCGAGTTCAATTCCAGTGAACAACATAAATAAATTGGTAAAGCACGACAGTGTAGAGATACAAAAGATACACATAGCTTCCTGTCATTTCTTAAAGAGAGAAATCCGTTTGATGTTGATGACAATTGTCTCCGGAATATTGATACCGGTGTTACAGCTGAATCGTGTGTGAATGTTGATAAAGCCAGTGAAATTGGGACAAATATATTAGAGGACATGGTTGGTAAATCAGTAACAGCTTACAGCTTCAAAAGGTCGAAACAAGTTGTCACATTAAACACAAAGTCAACAATTAAGATAAACGACGAAGTTATTCAAGTGGACCCTCAGTTATTATTCCAAAGATTGACGACAGCAGCAAACCGTAACGTACCAGAAATATCAGAGATATTTCAATACGAGTTGTGTAGCATACCATCAGCTTTATTTGATAAATCAGGTCTTCCAAGACCAGCACAGAAGGCAGGACTAGCCGATGCAATATGGGGATTAGGAGAATGTAGTACCCAAGAAGTTCCATCTGATGTAAAGTATGTCTTAGATGGAGGATCACTACTTCAACGAATCCGATGGCAAAAGAACTTTACATTTCTACAGATTTGTAACCAGTACTACGAATGCATCCAAAAGAGGTATACTGGAGCAACTGTTGTATTTGATGGATATTTATCTGGTCCTAGCATTAAGGACATAACCCATATTCGACGAGGAAAGGGCGTCGTTGGTACAGTTGTGAAATTTACACCCGACACGCCATTCAGATCCAAGAAAGATGTATTTCTTAACAACGAAGAAAATAAAAAAAAGTTTTTGACATGCTTGGCCAACACCTGATCGAGAGAGGGGTAGTCGTTATCCATGCCCGTGATGATGCTGATATGATGATTGTAGAAACGGCTGTGTCAGAAAGCACCAATCAAGAAACGATTGTTATTGGCGAAGACACCGATCTTTTAGTTTTGCTTTGCCACCATGCAAATATGCAGTCACATGACCTGTTCTTCAAATCCGATATTAAACGGTCCGCACATTACGTCCCAAAGTTATGGCATATTCAGGATACAAAACGCCTCTTAGGACAAGAGCTCTGTCAGGCATTGCCATATATACATGCTCTTACCGGTTGTGACACTACTTCTCACATGTACGGAATAGGTAAAGCCGCTGGTCTTCGCCTTTTCACGAAAGAACCATATTTTCGACAGTTGGCCATTACATTCAGCACCATTACCCAAAGAACTGAGATTATAAAAAGTGGCGAAGAAGCCATTGTCCTGTTATATGGCGGAATTCCATACGAGGGATTAGATGTGTTGCGTTTCAGAAAGTTCTCCAACAAAGTTATGACTAGTAACGTATGTGTTCAAGTTCACACATTGCCTCCAACTTGTGCCGCAGCCTTATACCACAGTTTAAGGGTATATCTGCAGACACAGATATGGCTTGGGAATGATACACTCGTAGCACAGGAATGGGGCTGGGAACTCGTCAATAACAAATTATTGCCTATCAAGACCGATCTACCACCTGCACCAGAGAAATTACTGAAGATCATCAGATGTAATTGCAAACACAATTGTGACACCAAACGCTGTACATGCCGCAAACATGGGTTAGATTGTTCACCAGGATGTGGTGCATGTCGCGGAGACAGTTGTTCTAACTCGCCAACATTAGACGAAGAGGTGAATAACGAGGACTTGGATTAGAACTTGTGTTGGTGTTGCACAGCATTTATACTGATACAGATAAGTTTACTTGAAAGCCAATAATTGCCCACTGTTGTACTAGTAAACGAGCTTTGTATTCTATCAAGTAAAATGGAGAGACATTACGTCTCTTTTTACATGTTGCTTGTAATAGTGGTTGTGTTATGTACAGAGATATATGTGCTTCATCAAAATTACGAATGATCGGTTACATTTTATAACAGACAGATAGGCAAATGTTTATTGCATGCAACTTTTAAATGCCAATTTATATGAGTGTGATATTTACAGGTATGTGAATACGTCAAAATAATGGTATAATAATATGAAATTTTGACTATGTCTGTATTTGTGTATTTTCGATGAATATATTGCTACCTGATATGCATGTATATATATACACTGGAAACAGAATCTTGTGAACATGTTCATTTAAACCTGTTATCAGTTATAGCTTGTTGTGACGATATATATATATATGTGCTTTATGTTAAAAGTGCTGTCAGTGATAATTTTTCAAACTATTAGTTTTAATTTAACCCGAAATGGTATATATGCCTATACGTTTATATGTGAACAGAAGTGGGTGGGGGTAATTACATGCCTTCTTATTAAGTGTTGCAGTATTTCTGATTCATTCAAAAATAAAAAATAATAATACCAAACTGAAAACAAATCGCAATATTAATCTTACATGTAGAATAATTACCGAAGATTAATAGACAAATATATATTGTTTAGCATACCAGTACTGTTTAAGCTAAATGCTATCTGACATTCAACGCAATTTGAACATTTCCGTTTATATTGAGCACATTCAATTTAACTATGCTATTAATGAAGTTATTGTATCATGATGAGGTTAAATATGTCACAATAGTTTAGATTATTGTTAGGATTTTGATTTCTACAAAAAATTGTTGAAAATAACAATTGACAAAAATATTATGTTGTTATAAGTGGGTGGGGTAAATATACCCCTTGATGTATTGTTTTGCATTATTATTTTGATGTATATGAAGAGATTTTGTCTAAATCACATCATAATATGTGTGTATATTCACTGTCTACGTTTATATAATGTGCTATGGTATATATATTGAATCTTTATTAAATATACACCAATTATTGAAATAAATGAAATTTATAATTTAATAATGAGTGTCTGTCTTTGGTCATTATTTTAACAAACTTCCCCTATCAGCAGAGAATGCAACTTTTCCCAGCTTCAATTAGAAGGATCCAAGAGTAAAAAAATGCAGGTTTCAAAACTTTTGCAATTAGTTCTACCTTTGGGTACTTTTGGAGCCAGGGTGACTAGTCTACTAGGCGAGATAGCACAGTAGAGGAAGGGATATGTTATAGATTTTTTTCAAACTGGGAAATTTCTATAATTCATCACAGAATATATAATATATAGATTTATTCCGAGCGTAGAGAAGAATATATATATAGATTTATTCCGAAGTGGACTCGATAAATGGTTATGGAGGGGACACAAACAAGCTGTTGATGCATTGTGCTGCAAATGGTAACATTGCTGCAGATAATGCATGACATTTAAATTTAATTTGTATTTCATATTTTAATGTTCCAAGCACTTGATGGATCTTTCCATGAACTTCACGGATCAATTTGCTTTTCATGCCGTAAGGTTTTCAAAACCAGATATATACTTATTAGAAATAGACCACCGCCATATGCATGCCATCTTCGGGATGATTACAATTCTGTACTATTGATTTTATGAATATTGAGTTCTGCTCAAGCATATTTTACTACCGCTCATGAACAGTCTCAATCAAAACGAGACTGCAGTATTTCGTATTTATCGTGTTCGGCCGTTTCCAAAGGTCCACTCTCATACTCTTTTATCACACCATCACGAACACGATGAAGATAAATAGAGATTATTTAACTGCTGGGATCGATTATAGGGAAATCCTTCACGCGAGTGGTAGACGTGTGGTTCTTTTCACGAACGAGCGCACGCGAGTGAGTGAAAAAACTAAGCACGTCTACCATCAAGTGAAGGATTACCCAATAATCGATCCCAGCAGTTATTTAATCTATTTATTACATTTTAAATTACGTTTTTCAAAAAATATTTGCTTTATTGAACGTTATCGGCGGATGACGTCCGTCGAGTCGACGTCAGCTACACTTTGTTGACGTCACGCTTCAACGTCGCAACGTTAGTTAATATTGTGTTTTGAGTTAGCAACGTTTGTTATTATTGTTTTCTGAGTTAGTTATTAATATTTAGAGATTATGAATATTCTTGCACTGAGAAATCCCGATCTTTCACGCATAGAAATGTAATAAAACAGATTATTCAACTGTACACACTAATGTGGAGAAAGGTTCTGTCAAAGGTGCCATCTTAACCCCTCACATGACAACTACACAGTTTAACTGCGCTACAGCTGTGGTAGAATGCTTTCATAAGAATAAAACCAAAGAAATGTAGAAACAAAACAATTCGAACAGAAAATGAAGCATTCACAGAACGAAATCAACCTAATAAGTATGAAAAGGAAAACAAACAACAACTACAAGAAAGGCAGCAATGTATGCGACACCACAAACATAAAAGTGTTGACAACAGGGGCACCGCCTTGGAATGGTCAGTGGCACAAAGGTCGCTGGGATTTTATATCATGTTCTAGGGTGCAAAATATAGTATAAGTCACAGTCGAAAAGATGGAGTAACCGATTCCGCTTTTAAATGCTGTACAGGTGGAGTAAAATTAAAATAAAAGCTTTTCTAAAAGATCACATCAATTATATGCATGCTATATGCGAAACAGGCATGTTTGCTTTAAATGCGGAGCTTCTTACAGGTGAAAGTGAAGCCTCTCCACGGGTCATATACCTGCAAGACATTTGTGACTATAAAATTATACGTTTTAAAACTGTAAATTATTTTGCATATCAAATATTTTCGTGATGCCATATATTACCATAAAAATACATCTGTGATATCGAAATATAATTAATTAATATCAACATTTGGCCATGTTTTTGTTTGTATGTTTTATGCGTTGCATTTACTTTATATATAGTGATAAAACTAAAAAGTATGCTCCCCTACTCCCAATCCCCACCCCATACACACACACATACTGGTTATGACTCGTCTGTGCGTTTGCCTCTTTATTACATTTATTGTTTAGATCTCCAGAGCCAAAGGTTGTTAATACTCGTATTAACAAAAGTTGTTTAAGTATTATGCTGACAGTGTCTACATGTTGGAATATTTATGATTTGTATATTACACAAGTTAAATATATTTATTGCATGTGAGCGTTAGTTAACTTATATATAAACAAGCTTATACGATCTATAATTTTCAAGATCGAGCTCATAATTTCTTTGAATTGATATGAAGCTGGCAAGTACAAAAGACGTAAATGATTTAGACGTGTTCGGTATATTATGTTATGAGATTACTATTTTTGTACTGTAAATGATGACTTTTCAATGATTCTGTGAATATTTGTTATACAGTGTTTCATACCCCACCCAACCCCGTTTTCGCTCCTTGGAGAAGAGGTCGGATTTGGTATGAAAGTTAATACTCGGAACACGTAATGAAATGACCCGTTTACAGAGCAATTCACAGCGTTCGTTCTATAATGACAGACATTGTCTCTTTCTTTGTTAAGTCTGAACACACACAATTTCTCCCATTTCTGCTCATGTGAGATAGGCATTTTCCTCATGTGAGATTATAAGTATCCATCATGAGTATCCATTTGAGATAGTTAATTCTTGCATACCGGACAAGGATATCCGTCATTTTACCGGGGCTAGATATTTCCATCTCACCCTTGGGTCGAGATAAAATGCACGCGCAACAATAATGACGTCAATAACGTGAACAGATGCGTGACGTCATTGTGTTAAAACACATTAAAATGTTAGTTATTGGTGACGTCGATGCACAAAATGTCATTGATATGCAAGAAAAAGTATCCACCATGAGTTTATCCATGTGAGATAGGTAAATCTCACCCTCGGGATCAGAATTGCAACCAGGAACTCGGCAGAGCCTCGTCCCTGGTTACAATTATGACCCTCGGGTGAGATTTACCTATCTCACATGGATACTCATGATGGATTTTTATATTCTCATTTCATAATATGTGTGTTCGTTATCTAGATAAGCGTCCTTTGTTCAACACTAGGTTACGCACACTACTAGTTATCGTAAGTTCGAATTTAGCTTCATACACTGATTTTTGAGATTACGATTTAAAAATTATTTAAAAATAATTAAATCAAAACAAACAAACCTATATGTGGGAAACACAATTCATTATATTATATATTTAATGTGTAAAATATAGCAAGAATGTAAGAATCTGGGCTACAATCTCAGTTGTCATAAGATGTATAGTGAAACTGTGCCAACGACCTTATTCCGTAACAACTTCTGCGCTTTAATATTTAGTTGGCATGTGACCCCACTGACAGAACTTTTATCCACAGTGTATACAATTAAATAATATCCTTTTTGAACTTTCATCGTGTTTCGCGATGGTGTGTTTTCTAAATCCATTTCTGGTTTTAAAAACCTGACCACAAGAAAGTGCAGTTCGTGGATATATTCAACAAGTGCGTGGAACCTTAACATATAAAATGCAAATTAAATTTAAATGGGATTTATATAACGACACGTTGGTGCTGAAAAAAGATTACACATACTGCAAGGTATCTCGAGCAATTGTCTTTAGAAATACGATAATCCATATCAAAATGCCTTTTATTATTTGATTATTCGTTTTACGAGCCCTCCTACGGAAAACGAAATTATCCGCCGACTACAAATTCAAGTTACTATTTACTGGTCCTTTGGGATCATCCAACCCACTATTTGTGACTTAAAGTAGAATAACGCTTGTCTGGTAAATATAACCAAATAGTGTTTTAGTCCTTGAGCAGGCTTGATACTCCCCCTTCCCACCCTCTCCCCACACGGGGGAATTTCGTAGGGTATGATTTTCTGAAAGTTCATACAAAAAGCTTCAAAATGTGTAACGCACGTGACAATTACGTTACCATAACAATTCCAAAAACACCTTCAATAAATTTGAATAGGAGTAAAACATGTGCATATGAACAACAAATACTACCCATATTTATGTTATACATGTATATGAATTGTTTAATTCAGACCGCCTTTTCAACATAATGCAAATATGAAAATATACTGTAGTTTACGTTTCACCCTGTTCGTTACCAAAAAAAATCATAAATACAGTAAATAATAACTAGATCGTAAGTTACCAAAAGAAGCCATCCCCACTCTGGGGGAATTTTGAAGGATATATTTTCCTGAAAGGGTATGCTTTTGCTACAAATGAATTATGTTTGCCAAATGAGAGTGGGGATACAAGCGCGTGACATCCATTTGAAATACGTTACCATTATCATGTTTTGAAAATGTTATACTCAAAAATTGTTTATATGCAACACAACGGTATGTATGTTTTCCAAAAGACACTGTAGTTAACGTTACGTGACATTGACACGAAATTTACGTTACCATTTAAAGTTATTTGTCATACATATTGAATAAATAAGAAGTACCATGTGCCCTTGCAACAGCTGATGGCAATTCGGTTAGAACTGACAAAGCCAAATTGCTCCACTGCTTAGAAGTATCAGTTGAGACAGCTATAGAGCGACCTGCTCAATATGTGTATATGTTTGACGATTTGGCAGAGATGGTGTTTGACATACTTACCAAAGCACCTTGAGTCGACTTTGTGATAAACACTTGCGTCCCTAGATCTATCAAGTATTTGTGTAACAGAGGCAAGGTGAAACCCCAACTTTCCTGTTGTCAGGGCCAAAAACGAAGACTTATTGTTATTTGAAGGGTTACATGAATAATCGCGACAATACGACAGAATTCATTAATCGCATTTTGGAAAACGGACAGATATTCATCCAACCTTCAAGGTCATGAAACCTACTCTGACTGGGAAAAAATGTCCCCGGATTACCATTGCAGATGACATACTTGTCTTTGCTAATGGTCAGGATGATCTGTTTCATCATAGGAGTAAGCAGACGTCAGGATGAATCAATCCTCACCAACATCAGAAACAATCGTGGTGCATTCTCCTGACACAGACATACTGATCCTGCTTTCAAAATTTGTTTCAGTAATACAACCATTTGTCATGTTTGGCACTGGGATGATTAAACAGGGAGATGTTGAATGTGAAACAAATTGTAGAGGTTAAGGGGTCTGATATTCGTTCGTTACTACCCACAGTACATTGATGTACAAGCTGTGTTACAACCAGTCGCTTTGTAGGGAGAAGGAAGGCCGTTCCATTGGAGATGATTAACAAGTACAGAGAGTTTGTGTCAATTTAGATTGCTCGAACAGCAGCATGAATGTTCGGATGGTCTTCAAAAAAAGTACGGAGATCACGGAGATGATAGTATGCTGCCTATCTGGTAAATCTCTTTACACGGATGTCAAATACGTTTTCGAGAAAATTCAAAGGCCACCACTAGAGCTTGTTTCCGCCGTGTCAATTTTTTAAAATCATGTATTTGAACATGAACACTTTCAAGTGCTTTTGTGGCACCATACAGACCAACATTAACCAGACGCAGAAACAAATGAGAGAAGATAAAGTTATTGAATTTGTCTGGACTACTGGTGATATTGCATCACAATAGTTGGTTGACATCATGTTCAAAGAGCCTGACACTGGAGAAGGAAGTAATAATGAATGGGAAGATATGGCAGCCAACAAACTGATTGATATTGAGTTTGAAAAAAGTGATGACAATGTATAGAGGAATTATGAGCTTAAAATGATGATGTATTATATTTCCACGAAAATGCATGCTCTCTTATAGAGCTATACATTTATATTTGTTAGTAACGTAAGTACAGTTCAATTCATTTTGTGAATATGTTGAAATTGTTTAACTTGTTACATTGATTAATATATGAATACATTAGCAGTTAAAGGGACACTGTCCGTAACTTTTAGCTTATAAAACTCACACTAATTATGTTCGCAAACATTACACACCAAACATTACTGAATATTTACTAATTAAAGCAGGATTGTTTGACAGAATTCAATCGCGGTACAAAAAAAAAGAGAAACCATTTTGGGCGTTTGAACTCGCAGCCCAAACTAAAATTACACTCGCGGTAATAACAGTGAACGTAAAGTGGTCTACCTGGCTCCAGACTGAGCTAAGCGGGCTACATATTACGCACTAAATACTATGGTGAAAACCTAATGCGCTAAAGGAAGTCACGTGATCGCAGAAATAATAATTTAAGCTTTTTGTTTTCAAACTCACGAATGTATTACTACAGACTTCTTAGTGTCTATGCTCATGTTTTCATGTATATATTTCACTGAATAAAAGTCAGACAGTTATTTGGTTATGCTCAATATCTGCTTACTTACGGACAGTGTCCCTTTAAAATTGTGCATATAATTTGCTGTTCCTTTGAATTTGGTAACGTAAAAAATACGGAAGGGTTGTGTAAATTATATACAAACTTCATTTCATTCAATGTTTGCCTAAGTATAAACAATATATAAAGGAAAATAAAGATATATATATCCATGTTTTTATTTGATACTTAGATGTGGTATTAAATAATATGATGCAAACGTAACTGGTAACGTACGTAATGTTTAATACATGAGGTAAAACATATTAGCTTGACATAATTTCATGTCTGTTCAAACATTGTTGTTACCATTGATGATGTTTAGAGGAATATTGTATTAACATCTGTATAGGCTAATTGGCCGAATTTTCTAGATTTCTAGTAACACATGGAAAATTATTATTAATTATTTTAAAAAAGGCACAATGTATTACAATACAAGACAATACAAGAACCAAACATTGTTCACATTATGGATACGTATGTCTGTTATAACTAGGATGTTTAAAATAATTTTCGGATATAATATACTGATTTTCTTAAACCAAACACCTTCATTCAACAAAGTAACGTAAATTACGGTAACGTAGGCTTAATAATGCAGGTATCGAAGGTATAAACATTAAGCGAAACGAAATGTTGTAGTCTGAAAAGCATAAATAATGTTCAAAATGAGTTGTTACAATCAATTATGTCTAAAGTAATGGTGCAATAAAACTTTAATAGTGTATTGGATGATTTGTTCTAATTTCTTTTAACATGCGGAAAATAGAAAATGATTTAAAAACACACAGTGTAACGGACATTACAAGAACCAAGCATTATTAACATCTTGGGAACGTATGTCTGTGATATATGTAAGGTTTGGAATACTTTTCGGATGTAACATCATTAATGTTCGTAATGTCTTACGTTAATAAACTTAATAAAACAAGTTAACGTAAATTACGGTAACGTAGGCTTAGTAATGCAGCTATCCAAGGTATAGAAAGTAAGTAAAACCAACTTTTGTATTATAATAGGCATGAAAAAATGAAGACAATTTAATATACAAACCCTTTTTCCATACATGTTTAGTCTTCAAAATGCAGTAAAATTAATTATTATTTTATAGATAACGTATTCTACACCCAGTAACACGATAAAGCCCCAGTCGCCAGATGGCACACATGTTCCAAAATGCTCTACTCATAATTGGCTTTCAAAATAATAGGGTGTACAAAATTCCCAATTGTGGGGGAGGGTTTCTCCTACTAGCTTACAACCTATTTAGTCGTGAACTACTGTTGTGTCTCTGACACACAGTGAATGATTATCAAATTATATTTTAAATCCATTTAAAACTATTAGGTTGATTTGTTACATTTAAGTGCTTTACGTCGACATTAGCTATATAACGATATTGATTGTCAATACAAATGCAAATGAAAACTCTCATAATTTGTTTTAGTTTCAGATGAAAATTGAATTATATTAAATTAAGCCACACGTTACCTTCCTTGTAGTTGTTGTTCTTTGATTCTGTGCGTGGTTGTGAATGCTACATTTCCTGTTCGACTTTTATATCTACGTTTAATTATTGTTTATGAAAATGTTTGGTAAGGAAAACTCGACGACTCAGCTGTTTGCTGTTGGTAAATCATAAATGTTAATTTAAATGGGGTATATATTGCTAACATTTATACATATACTATGATTCAAACAAGGTGTACGTCAATCCATAACAGGAATGTATAGAAGTAAAGCATATTAAAGCTTGTTTTCTACACTGAACTGATTTATTAAATCGTAGTGCAAATGAAACGGAAACACATACGGATGATTTGTTTTGTATTCCAAATGAATGTTGTAAATATGTATAAGTTATTTGTATGTGTGCGTATGGTCAGTACATATGGTTAACGATGCTATTGGCAACACCATGTCCCTGTTGTCTGAAGTTTTTCAACAAATAAACTTTAAATAATAATGTCAAAAAAGCTTATGATAAATGTACCTATTTCAAGGGATAAACTGAATCTGAAAGCTGTTCTCCCACTTTATAAGCACTATATAACGGTGCTCAAATTTAGATAATATACAAATGAGTGTTACCTTAGTTGGTAGTAATATTATTTATATATTTACCCCTTTTAGGCACATTTCTGAAAGTACTTGTCTAACTTGATATTATCACAGACTGTCATGAATTATCTCTCTTTATCTTAATTGTCGCTTACTCGCCATAATGATTGTCAAATATTATGTATTTCTTATTATTGTATACTTTCATATTGTCCCGTTTAGTTTGCATTGAGCTAAGCGTGCAATATTCTACGATATTGCACGCATTGATATTGCACGGGAACTTTTGCTCGTGCTTGCTAAGAGCCGCGAAATAGAAATAAGGAACTACTTTCAAATAAAAATAACGGAATCCTTCCTATAGTGTCAACAAAAAAATACGAGTTCTTTTTCAACCTTTTATGGCAAAAATTGATAAAATAATTCAAATGGTCACTCACCCACTGTTTTTAACGTTATCGAATGGTAAACAAACTTCAGAAAATCGCTTGATGTTTTTAATGACGTCATCCGACGTCGACGTCGTTTTCGCGCAAAATAATCATCCACACAAAATGAAACTGAATGGCAAGATAGGAATTCCATCAAAAGCTATAAAAATAACACAAATACAATGAAAAGTAATAGTCATACAATTAACATTGATCAAAAACAATATGAAAGTATACAATAAAAAGGTATTTGAATTTGTATGGCTAAATATTACTTGGAACTCGTTGTTTTGGCGCAGGACGACTCGCAAGCTCGTCGTCCTTTGCCAAAACAACTCGTTCCAAGTAATCGTCGTCCTGCGCCAAAACAACGAGTTCCAAGTAATATTTAGCCATACAAATGCAATAACCTATAATATCCATTGCTGTTTACATATCGAAGGTTTAGTGCAAAACTACTGTATCTCCTTCTTTATTGATATGTAGTTACAACAGTTTTGCACTGACCGCTCGATATGTAATCGTGGAATAAACATTTTGAATTATTGCACCTCGCACAAAATCCTAGGAATTTCATTGGATTAGAGGGGTCACATGGTGACCCTCTATTATTCTATAGTGGGTCAGTAGATTTCATAGAGGGTCGCTAAAACAATATGGACTACAATTTTGACTCAAAGTTTAAATCATTTTCAAATAGTTCTTTAAATCGTTAGTAACAAACATAATAAGTAAATTTAATAATGTTTTCAAACTGTACCGGTCATGACGTCAACGTCATGACGTCAAATTGCGCGAACGTCTCAATGACGTTGACGCGCCATTATAATGGGTTAAATATCGGCGTTTGCCTTAAAAAATGGTGCTCGGTGCAATAAATCAGTTATTGGGTTTGTTACTGACCCCCTACAGAAATATGTGGGGTCAGTCAGATGTATAGGGGGACTCGGCTATCGCCTCGCCCCCTATAAATCTTACTGACCTCACATTTTTCTGTAGGGGGTCAGTAACAAACCCATTAACTAATATTGGATTGTTTCGATTGGATTGTTTCGTAATTGACATGTCGCCAGTACTTAGATATCTCCGCCCTATTGTTGATGTCGGAGTATATTGACAATAGTTTATATAACATAGTTGCACGTACTTTATATGGAAATGCTGTTGTTTGTCGGAGGTATCGTTCTGGTTTGATTGGTTGAAATGGATAAATGATTGACAGCTGAAGACATGTTAATTGAATTGCCACCCATAATTCATCCAGATCGCCTCCAGTTCGTGTAAAGTGTTTTTCCCCACGTCTGTTGACTTGGGGTGCATAAGGTGGATTAAAATAAAAAATAAAAAGTCAAACTGTCAGTGTAACTTGTATCGAAATATGGTCTAGGAAGGGATCCTGGTATATATTGCTTCAATTTTAAAGTTCCATTAAGTGGTCCAGCCTTAATTCCATTAAGCGATTAAGCGATTTGAATGCTTATATTAGCATGGTTTTATAACGGATATTTCGACAATAAAACACGTTTAAAACATTGTTTTACTGAAAAAAATCGATAACCTGTTTAAAATGACCTATTTAACATTTTAATTTTATAATATGCAAACTTTTTAAGTCAAAATTAAGGTTTTTATTTCATACCCCAGCCAACCCCGTTTTCGCTTCTTGGAGAAGGGGTTGGATGGGGTATGGAAGTTAATACTCGGACCACGTAATGCACTTATCCAACCGTAATATTTCACCGGAAAACCACATATTACTGTAATGCGTGCCGTAATTAAGGAACCACTAAACTTTAACTTAATTTATATAAACATGACAAAATTCGATTGAATATCCAAATGACGCATGGAATGTCTCTGAGTCTTTAGGTCAAAACTTAATGGAATGTGGATGTTCCCTAGACATCACGTGTTTTGAAATTGGTGCTAAAATATGTGATAATTCTAGTTAACGGGTTTTCTATTTTCTTATTGCCAATACATTAGAATTCCAACAATGAATAATATCATTAACAATGTCTGGCTTTTTTATGGTCAGACTTCATGTTCCTTAATAGCACGTTGTGACAAACAACTGAGAAGCATACAGCTTCAACTAAGCGCGGCCGTGGCAGGAATAGTAAAAACGCTGCGTCTAAAACATTCTTTTCTCTCACCACTTCAATTGTCGTAATGTCGCGATGTCGTTGGCGACATTACGACAATTGAAAGAATGTCGCGTTGTCGTGGGCGACATTACGACAATACGACATAATGTCGCGTTGTCGTGCGCGACAATGCGACGCCCGACAATGGGACATCACGTCATCGCGATACGACATCGCGACATTGCGATACGACATCACGACGTAATTGTCGCGATGTCGTATCGCAATGTCGAGTTGTCGTATCGCAATGTCGCACTGTTGTATCGCGATGTCGCGATGTTGCGTTGTCGGCGACAATGCGACATTGTATCTGGCCCCAACCGGACAATGTTGTCAATTTAACATTATTGTGTCTTTCTCTGTTTCTCATGAACTGCATGCATTAGAATAACCCGAATCATGTTTATTTATAGAGTAGTATTAAATCTAGGAACGTTTACATTTTCAGTTACCAACAGGGCGTTTACAATGTACCTCCGAATACTCCAGTGACCCCCAACGTGGGTCAGAACCAGCCTCAACAACCTCTCGCCAACAACAACCAGCCCGATGTAGCTGCCGCAGCGGCCGATAACGACAACTTGGACGAGGAATTTCACCAACGTGATTGGCTTGACTATGTGTACACATTTAGCAGATTGTTGGTGCTTTTGGGAATTGTATATTTCTACTCTGGTTTGACACGATTCCTGATGGTTACAAATATTTGACAAAATTACTGTACGGCTCGTTATGTATAATTGAGGAGTTTTGATGTGTTTTAGATGTAGACCATTTTAATATGTTTTTGTTCTTTTAAATAAGAAAGGTTGTTTTATTTTTAGTTTCAGACTTTCAAGAACAATCTCCTCGCTTTGATTGCAGATCGACAATAACTGAGATGCTTCAGCGATGATTTTTCAAAAGGGAGTAAATCATTTGTTACATACTATGCAGCCGAGTGTAAAGGAATCATTTTGCTAACTGTCAGCATAAATATATATGCATGTCACGCCGAATTAATTAAGTAACGAGTAAAAATATAAGGCTCTTACTTTTCGGATGTTGACGTGTCCGCCATCTTGGAAATAACGAAACCGGCTAGCCGTACAGTAGCCGTACAGGTTACACGACAGTGAAGACTAGCCGTACAGGTTACACGACAGTGAAGACTAGCCGTACGGGTTACACGACAGTGAAGACTAGCCGTACAGGTTACACGACAGTGAAGACTAGCCGTACAGGTTACACGACAGTGAAGACGTCTAAATGTGTATTTATTGTAGCATACTGACTTTACGTATTTTTCATAGAGTTGATGTTTTTAAGCCAAAAATGCAATTTTAAAAAGAAGAAGGATAATCTCCCTTGTTTACTAAACATTTCAACTAATTTCCGATAGTGGTTTATCTTGGTTGCCCATACTAATTACATTCCGTCTTGATGTCCACAAAATAAGGGGAATAAATATGGGTAATTTTTTTTCTTCTGCTCAGTATATAAATAAGAATGTACATCTTAAAATCATATAGGAAATAATAAAATGTATATCCAGGAAGTAAACTTTCAGCTCGGAAAACATAATTGAACGAAGAAACTGACGAGGGTGTAAGTTAAACTGAATGTATGATTTAGCTAGAGACCCAAACAATGAACACTGTAATGCAACATTACAAGCCAAGAAACGAAACCTGTCAGAAATAATTGAAACGATACTACTAACAGATTAACTTTGAGGGCAAACTAACTCTATATAAAAGATGCAGAATGGAAACATTGTGAGAAAAATAATTAAAAGGAGTTTGAAAATGAAATACATCACCTAATAAAGTGACCCTTAGTGAGACTAAGGCATAGTTACACGTTAGTTCAACTGAATTAAACCTAACTATTATTCTTTTTCAAATCTGAAAATGATCAAATTCGTTATTAAATCAGAATGTAGTTCGTGTTTCCCTGCTAAACTAGTGATCTACTGAGCTATCTGTGCGTGTATCAGGTGCAGTAATAAACGTTATCAATATACAACACGTGTTGTAATTCATTGGTGGATGTGGAAAAAAGTTTGATTGAATTCCAATTTGAAATGCAACACGATAAGTTTAGTTTTCTTATAGTTCATGTATAATTATTTGACGTTTCTTGTTTATGCTGAATAAGAATAAATATATGGTAAAATAAGATGTTTGTTTTATTGATATCTCGTGTAATTCTGTTCTTAAGAAAAAAGTATGGGGGAATAAAAGAAGTATAATTTACTTATAGGAATTATAAAAGTTCATATCAATTAATTTACACTTCATAGAGTGTTATCTATTTTTCCCTATTGTGTTGCATACTTCTAACATAGTGTTAGCCTACCGCTCTCCCTCTCCCCCTTCCACCCCAACGAACCCCACGCCCCTACCCCATTGTCTAAACCGCCAAAGTTATTACAATTTCTCCCGTTTAATATCGCATACCTTGTTAACCATTGTTCCACGCTGTAACTATATCTCAGACATTGTTTTCACATGCTTATCTATACCTCGTAGTGTTAACCATTTCCCCATGCATTATGAATGCCTATCTACGTTTTTTTAGACCGCATACTTTATGGTTTCGCCTAATCTGAACGTATCAATTTACATTGTTCAGTGTGTTGTATGTTGCACATCGTATCTTGTTTGGTGTTTGCGTATGGTGTACTTTGTACGTGTATTTTATTTTTTATATTGTATTATTTTGTGTTGTATGTTGTATATGTTATGTTTTGTTATGTGTGTGTTGTGGTTTGTTTTGGTTAATATTATAGTTTGTATGTTTTGTGATATGTTTTATATTTTATATGTTTTACGTATAGTGTATGTACAGTGTATGTTGTATATTACATTTTGCATGTTTTGTGTTAAATGTCGTATGTGTTATGATGTGTGTTGTAAGTTGTGTATCGTGTGATGTGTGTTGTGTGTTGTATAGTGTAGGTTGTATGTGATATATTGTATATATGTCAATTGTTGTATGTTGAATGTTGTGTGTTGTATGTTGTGTGTAGTGTATGTTGTGGGTTGTATCGTAAGTGTTGTATGTTGTACGTTGCGTGTAGTGTATGTTGTGGGTTGTATCTTAAGTGTTGTATGTTGTATGTTGTATTTATGTTATATGTTTTATATGGTATGCAACTGTGTTTTCAGTTATTGCTTTGATGTGTGTTACGAGTGGTGTGTGTGAATGCTTTGTTTTGTATGTTTCATGTTGTACATTGTAGTTGTATGGTTTATAATTTATGTTACGTATTGTATGTTTTGTGTTGTGTGCTGTGTGTAGTATGCTGTTTATTGTATAATGTGTATTCTATATTTGTTGGTGTGTGTTGTATGTAGTATTGTGTATGTTGTAGGCTGCGTGTTGAATGGTGTTCGTCTTATAGTGTATGTTTATAGTTTCGGTTTTTATTCTATGTTGTATATGTTATGTTACATTCTGTGAGTTGAATGATGTGTGTCTTATAGTGTATGTTCTATGCTGTGTTTTGTATTGATTGGTGTAAGATGTGTTTTATGCTATGTGTTCTATGCTGTGGTTTTGTATTGATTGGTGTAAGATGTGTTTTATGCTGTGTGTTCTATGCTGGGGTTTTGTATTGATTGGTGTAAGATTGGTTTTATGCTGTGTGTTCTATGCTGTGGTTTTGTATTGATTGGTGTAAGATGTGTTTTATGCTGTGTGTTGCTGCTGTGTGACTTGTTGTGTATGTTTTATAGTGTCGGTATTTATAGTGTGTTGTGTGATTTTAAGATGTAGGTGTCCATTGAATGCTGTCTCCAGTAGTGGTATGTCTTATAGTGGTGGTTTCTATTGCATGTTGTTTGGCGTATGTTTTACGGTGTGTGATGAATGCTGTGTCCTCTAGAGTATGATTTATTGTTAGGGATTTGATTACATGTTGTATGACAGTGTTTGAAGGAAGCATGTCGGTCAATTGCTATTCATAGCTAATGTTTTTGTTTATATGCCATACCGACTTTAAATAAAGATTTGTATCTTTAAGAAATAACTCGCCTATTTTGAAAGCAATTTAAATCCTATTTTGTTTACACTTTATATCCAAATTCAATATTATTCTTCAGTTACTTCTTAATTGCCATGGTTTGTAATAAAATATTTACCAGATCATTGTTTTGCCGACTTTAAATAATCAATACGTATCTGTTTCTTTGCATCAATTGCATTCTTCATTAAATCAGAGATTATATTCTAAAAGTTGTTCAAGTATATTGGAAAATCGTTATTCTGAATGTATTCCCAATACTTGAAACAATGCCAGAGGAACACATTCAGACAAATAAACATTGAATTTAAAAGATGTATAACACTCGTAATGTAATATATTTTTTAGCATTCCATTTCAGTTCGGTTTAAGTTGAACAAAACATGGTACGTTTTTCCTTATATTTAGAACCGTTTATTTAGCAAGTTGTTTTTTTGAGTATACGTTTACCCATTTCCGACTTAAACATGTAACTATTTTGTGGGACATTATTAAATGATTATGCCGTATACAAATTGAATGGATTGATATGTGATTGATATGTATATGTTTAAATGTTGTTTGTTTTTGTTTTAATGATTGTGTGGTGGTCTATATTGTTATTTCATTCGTATCACTAAGTATTTCCTATACATTGTATCACTAAGTATTTCCTATCAACATGACAGAAAATAAGAGAAAGAAACGTGGATATATATAATTAATAAAAAATATTTATTTTTTTTGCCCAGTATATAAATAAGAATGTAAATCTTGAAAGATTATGGGAATTAATAAAAGGTGCATCCAGGACGTAGACTTTCATTCCTGTTTTACGAAAAGAAAAAAACTAATTAAACGAAGAAAGAAAAAACGAGCGTATCAGTTAAACAGAATAGTTGATTTAGCTAGAGACTCAAACAATGAACATTGTAATTAAACAATACAAGCAAAGAAACGAATACTGTCACATTAATTGAAAATAATTCAAATAGAATAATGGTGAGGACAAACTGACTCTATAAAGGAGGCGCAGAAGAAAATGATTTTAGAATGGAAATATTGTGAGACAAACAACTACACGATGTTTAAAAAACGAAAATGAAATATATCGCATGATAAAGAGACCCTAAGTAAGTCATAGTCAAAATTCAACTGCATCAAACCTGGATATATTCACAAATATAAATGTTGCGAATGAAGAGCAAAATAATCTATTTGATGGAAATTGTTCTTAAAATAAGAAAAGACGAAATAGTGAAAAATGAGATAAAGCCATTTCCGGGGAGGAGTGAGAGTACAGTTCTTGTCAGCAAAAGTGAGTATGATTTCTGTTTATTTCTTTTAACAAGAACATCAGAGAATGTTGTTCCGTGTATGGCATGTTTATACTTCATGTAAGAATACAATTTCAAATTGTGTAAGTGTAATTTGCGACTACAACTTTTCTCCTGTCGATAGTTGGTGCAGTTTTCTCCACGGTGAACATGTTAAAATGGTTTTTGGCACTTATTTGCATTAAGGAAGTATCTCGATGGTGAATATAACT
The DNA here is from genome assembly GCA_037043455.1 of Cyrtodaria siliqua. Lineage (NCBI taxonomy): Eukaryota > Metazoa > Mollusca > Bivalvia > Adapedonta > Hiatellidae > Cyrtodaria > Cyrtodaria siliqua. Next base: position 52,200 of record JAWPHD010015724.1, read on the forward strand.
CGAATACTGCCCATAAGTTACGTCTGCACTAATGTGAATGGTGAAGATTTAATGTTAGTGATTTATGAACAATTTTCTCGAGGGGGTGAAGCGAACATTACGGAGGAAGAGCGAAAAACTTCCTGAATGCTAATAGGTGCCAAAATAAGTTTAAAGTGTGATCCGTGGAAAAATTGCACCAGTTATCGACAGGAGAAAAGTTCTAGCCGCTACTATTTAGACTTTTAAAACATGAAATTGTTTTCGACATGAAGTATAAACATGCCCACACGGAGACACATTGCCCGTTTTGTTATGGGGGGTTGCGGGTGTCCGACCAAAGTTGACGTTTCAAAATGTCTCGTAAGGGTCCCATGCCTAGTTAGGGAATTCCTCACTGGTGTATGTCTCACGCCCTGTGTTTTACGTGTGTCCCTGTTTTGTGAATTGATTTGATAGGTTTATATTAAATTTTCATTTATATAGCCAAGTAACAGGCAATGCAAGTATATTTCTGTCTGTCTATACGCACTGTATATAGGTTAACGATTTTACCAGGAAAACAATATCCTGCCGCAAAAACGTTTTCAGCCCGAGGGCCTTCTTCAGTTGCTATAAAATCTTCAACCTATTCCTTTTATAGCGTTTTTAGTTCAATATATTATTTATAATGATTTAAAAATCATTGCCATATGGATTAGATTGTTCGTATCTTTGTAACTCACGTACCAAGGTGGTAGTTACATTTGCTGACTGTATACTCTAATAATGTCGCTTTCTTGTGCATATTATTAGCAAGAGAATATTTAATGTGTCGTTTATACGGAACTAAATCCCGTTTCTATACCTTTAGATGATGGTTTGGTACCAGATTATATTGACAACTCATAATCACATCACAATTACGTTATATATGGCTTGACGCTGGGTTGGTACCAGACTAATTAAGTCAGCCGTGTACTCACATTAAGAGTAAAATTCTCTTCTATCTAGTACCTTTTTGTTTTCTAAATATAGCCTATTCTAAACATGCAAGACTGACGCTGGGTTGGTACCAGACCTATTATTAGTCAGTCGTTAATCACATTAAAGTTACGTTATATTTTGGCTTGACGCTGGGTTGGGTACCAGACTATATTCAGTCAGCCTTTACACCACATTGAAGTAATTGCTCTCTCCTTATATTTATATTTGTTTTCCTAAGAATAGCCTATAGTAAATAGGCAAGCTGACCGCTGGGTTGGTACCAGACTAATTAAGTCAGCTGTTTAAATGATTATCAATAAATGTTTGAAGTGGGCAGTGTTATTTAGGAAGTACATAATACATAGTCAACTTCGGGGTTAGTACCCGATTTTCCGGGTTGTTAGAACGTTTATTATAGCTATTCACGAGTGTTAGACCGATTTTCATTACAACAGCATCGTATTCTACGTTAAACTATGTTTAGTTAAATATGCCAAAAACAGCAAAGACTACATCCTCTTGCTTAG
>JAWPHD010015725.1:0-53669 GCA_037043455.1 Cyrtodaria siliqua
TCTTTGAAGCTGAAATCAGACTAGTGTTTGTTTTCCTGATATAAGTGGTACCGAACTACGGTACCTAAATGGTACCGAACTACGGTACCATTCCTAATGGCAAGAAGTATGGGTTTTTTTCCCCAACTGGAGTGAAAAAATTCCTGATCTGAATTTTCCCAACTGAATGCATATCAGTACCATTCCCAAAAGGGTGAAAAAAATTGAGGCAGACCAATATGTGACTTGTGTCGGCCATTTTGGATGAAATGGGGTTTAACGTCTTGTTAACAAATCATATTAGGTAATATCGGGTCAGTAACTTAAATGAGAGATGAGGTGAAGGGTGAAGTTTCATCTCAGTAATTCCTCAGCCGGAGGGATTCAGTGAGCCCACACGGGGCAAGCCAAGTCCTGAGGCTGCTCCATTTTGGATGAAGATCCGACACCAATTAAATATTTGCTAGTATACATGAATGTTTTATATATCAGAATTCAATCTCCCATATTGTTCGGCAGATTCAAATTTAAGTACTGCAATAATAAGGTTTGAGCAGCCAACATCTTTCAAGAAACAATATTCATCTCCTTTAATATGAACAATTCCATTTTATATTTTACCTTAACATATTTGTTCAAATGACGAATAAAAATTGGACAAGATTTAGATTCGAAAAACTTCAAAGTCCCATAAACTCTGCCAAAAATCATTCAACCGGAACATCCTGACAGTATGCACTACTAGATATCATACTGAATTAATGAATAAATGAATGGTGTTTTATGGCACGTCGACACATAAAAAGGTCATATTGTGCGCAAAAACCCTTCCTTTGAATTTTAAGGAACATTAGATGAAAAACATAGAAGTTGAGCGGACAAAAAAGCAGGACAGACGGACGGACGGACGGACGGACGTACATACGGACGTAAGGACATGATGACACCTGACCGAGTTTTAAGTAGAGAGTTGACAGCTGCCTTCTCTAGAAACAGGAAGATCTATAAATTTGAAGCCATAAATATCAAAATAATGATATATGTGTCTACTCTTTCTATGTTTGTTTTTCTCTCATTTTAACAGTAATTAATTAAAATCTCCCACGCACTGGTAACAGAATTCTATATCTTGCTGTACAATTTGTCTTCTACCACAGACATAAATATGCTCAAATACAGAAATATCAGGCAAATAATTAGGGATTTATAACGTCTTCCTCGTTATCAGGTTTCTTTTCCTCATAACGTGCATGTTTGCAAATCATTATTTATAATAATTTGAATAGGTCAGAGCAACCTGACTTTGTATAATGCACTGATGATATATTTAAACCTATTGTAGAATAACGAAAAAATTTCTCCGATTTAATAAATTAACGACTCATTATTTCTCAACAATTAGTAATATGCCAAAATAATAATAGAACTAAAAGGGTGTTCCATGAAACACTTGTGTCACTGCCATGTGCTTATTTCAGCTTGGTTAGGTGAAAAGGGGCATAACTCTGCCAAAATGAAAGTCAGTTATTGGAAATTTGTAACAACTTTCCTTGGATTTAGATGAAGATGTGTGTGAAGCGTCATGAGCGCAGGTCAAATACTTTTCAAGTTATGGCCAAGGTTATGTTGCCTGTTAAAGTGTGACGGATGAGACGGACGGACAACAGATGAAGGACGGACAAAGTGTCTGCCATGCTAAGTAGGTGATACAAAAATGGTTTGAGAACTATTGCAGAAATTCCTAAATATGACTTGCAAATATTTAAACTTTACAGAATTCCTATTTACAAGAAATATTAACATAAAACGCATGTCAAAGTAATCATACCGGCAAATTTGACATGAAATTTATTCTCTGGTCTGAATATCTGTACATATTGTGGGCACTCAGGGGCGAAGTCCTTAATGGCCCACGATCTCATAATCGTGTGTTGATCCTGAAAAATATAATGGATGCTTAAAATACTGTAATATATAAAATCAGTCAATGTAAAGGATGGACTCGTTTTGTGTGTTGATCCCAAAAAGTATAATATCAGCATAAAATACTGATATATATATATATATAACAGCCAGGGTTGAATGACTGAATTGGGCCCTGTCCCAATTTGAGTAAACTGATTTTGAGACTTTTTTTAAAGTGTTGTTTTTAGGTTTTTGCTACTTAATATTGAAAAAGTGGACACATTCATATAAGGCGGTGTGTCCACATGTTAAAAAAATATCAAAAAATGATTTTATTGACATGGTGAACCGTTTTTAGACCAAGACGTATTTGATCATTTTCCGAAATTGACCCTTTTTAAAAAAAAAATATGTTCAACATCGATCGATCATTCTGGAAAAAGTCGGTGATTCTGGAGGAGACGAAACATAAAATAAGTAACACTAATACAAATGTAGTGTTACTGCGTCAATAAAATTACCTTCAAGGATCGTTTTATGTTCGAAATATGCAATTTATGTTGACAACTGCACTTTTTCTTATTTCTCTGACGCGGCCATCTTAGCAGACACCATCGTCGTAAAATCCGTTGTAAACCAGTCAGAATTATGCAACACTCGTTTTAATTGGTCAATTTAAACTAATAAGCGCGCGACAACATTCTGGTTTACGAACCATAAACTCGATGAATGAACTATACCGCTTCAGCAAGGGACGCAGTCTACAATTCTATGTGAATGAAATTAAATGCCTTTACAATTGTGTCATCACAAGGACATAGACCTGGTTCGTAGAAATATTCATCGAACATACTGTGGTGTGTTCTGATATTTCCTTATAACTACAAAAAGAGCTTTATTTCCGTATAAAATAGTTTTCATTCCCCTTCAGATACAGCAACCTTGATAGAATAACCTTTAAAATGGGATAATTTATGTTCTTTTTTCCTTCCTTTCAGAACTTGCAACATTGACTTAATAGCTGTAAATGGATACATATTTTTTTTATTCTCTTCAGAACTTGCAGCATTCAACAAAATGAGCTATATTTCCGTTATTCATTCCCTTCAGTTTTTTTGTTGAAGCGTCTGTGTTAATTTAAGCTTTTGATGTTATAAATTCCCTTCAAACTGTTGTCGAAACGTCTGTGCGATTTTAAGGGTTTCATGTTATTCATTCCCTCCAATTTGTTGGAATAAATTCCTTTTCATTCCCTTCATGTTTTGCAACAGTGAAACTGACCAGATTTTAAAAACGGCCAAGACACCGCAATTCATCATCACCTTACGTGTCCACATTTCCAAAACATGCAAAATTGCCTATTTCAACAACATGATCTGTGTCCACATTTCCGAAACAGGCAAAAATGCCTATTTCAACAACATGATCTGTGTCCACATTTCCAAAAACTTGATATTTTACCCCCAAAAAGTAATCCAAGCCCCTTTTTCTATGTATTTGTCCCCAATGGAGACCCTTTCCCCGGAATATACCTTCCATGTATCACATTATAACAACTTCTAAAATGTGGACACGGCTCTATAAGGCGGTGTGTCCACATTTCCAAAACAGGCAAAAATGCCGATTTCAACAACATGATCTGTGTCCACATTTCAAACAGGCAAAAATGCCTATTTCAAAAACATGATCTGTGTCCACATTTCCAAAAACTTGATATTTTAACCCCAAAAAGTAATCCAAGCCACTTTTTCTATGTATTTGTCCCCAAAGGAGACCCTTTCCCCGGAATATACCTTCCATGTGTCACATTATTAAACTTTTAAAATGTGGACACGGCTCTATAAGGCGGTGTGTCCACAATTTAAAAAAAGACACTTTTCTTAGGAAAAACATAACTTTTCAAAATGTGGACACCCCGCCTTATAGAGCCGTGTCCACATTTTAAAAAAGACACTTTTCTTAGGAAAAACATACATTTTTAAAATGTGGACACGCCGCCTTATAGAGCCGTGTCCACATTTGCAAAAAATCACTTTTGTCAATAAAACATACTTTTTTCAAATGTGGACACGCTGCCTTATAGAGCCGTGCCGACATTTTAAAAAAGTATGTTTTTCCTAAGAAAAGTGCCTTTTTTTAAAATGTGGACACACCGCCTTATAGAGCCGTGTCCACATTTTAAAAAAGTTTGTTTTTCCTAAGAAAAGTGTTGTTTTTTTTAATGTGGACACGGCTCTATAAGGCGGCGTGTCCACATTTTGAATAAGTATGTTTTTCCTAAGAAAAGTGTCTTTTTTAAAATGTGGACACGGCTCTATAAGGCGGCGTGTCCACATTTTGAAAAAGTTGTTTTTCCTAAGAAAAGTGTCTTTTTTTAAAATGTGGACTCACTGCCTTATAGAGCCGTGTCCACATTTTAAAAAAGTATGGTTTTCCTAAGAAAAGTGTCTTTTTTAGAATGTGGACACACCGCCTTATAGAGCCGTGTCCACATTTTAGAAGTTGTTATAATGTGACACATGGAAGGTATATTCCGGGGAAAGGTTCTCCTTTGGGAACAAATACATAGAAAAAGGGGCTTGGATTTCTTTTTGGGGGTAAAATATCAAGTTTCTGGAAATGTGGACACAGATCGTCTTTGTGATTTACGCATTTTTCGCATTTTTTGAAAAATGGACACGTTCAATGTTTCAAGTTCTGAAGGGAATGAAAAATAATATTTTTCAGTTTACAACATATTAGAGAATGCCGGCATGTTCTGAAGGGAATACAAATTAATATTCTCCATTTACAGCTATTTAGTCAATGTGGTAAGTTCTGAAGGGAATGAATAAAATCATTTTTTGATATTTGTTTAACATGCCTTATATAAACGTGTCCATGCGGTCCTTTTCATTCATTTGGTTCATTAAGACGTGCTCGACCTCTAGTCCAATGAAAAACGTCGTTATATAATGGTAGCCGTGAAAATAGACTGGTTTAAAACCCATTACTAAGAGCAAAATAAGTGCAAAAATCAGTTTACTCAAATTGGGACAGGGCCCTGAATTGTCGTTGATCTGCTCACCAACACAGTATGTAGGTTATACAGAGTAACTGTCGGAGAGGGGGGACTTATAATCCGATCCGTGACCGAATGGTTAACGACGTTGCTTTGTAAACTTTCGCCTCTCACCGCTGCTGGTTCAAATCCCATTGGCAGCTCGAATTGTGAGGAAGAGTCAATTCTTACAGATGACGGGAGTTGTTTTTTTGTACCAAGGAATAGAGCCCTTAAACCTTTCGCTGCCAAATTTTAATTGTCGTCTGAATCCGAACACTCCTGTAATATCTTACATATAAAGTGTTATAGAAAACGTTCTTAAATGAGTGTAACCCCTGATAAGCCTGCTCATAGTTTACATGTTGATCTGGGCCTACATTAGTCGTAAAATCAAAGTTTTCGACTGTGCCATGGAAAAACATCTGAAGTTTTTTAATCGGACACATTTAGGGCTCTATTATACACAAATCTATTTAACAAATACACAAACATCATGTGGGGTACAAAATACAAATGCAGCACATAAGAGATGTTTTCAGTTTGGCTGAGGGGTGGGGGTGAGGGTAGGACTCAGAGTTTTTGCTATAAACTTTACCGTTGCTTCCTTATTCTCGCAATTTTTGTGTGGCAAGTATAAAGCACAGCTTCAGCATCCCTGTACCCGGCATCAGCAGTAAATCTGTGTCTTTAAGGCTGAGACCCCTGGATGAATATGACTCCTCTGGTGCCCACATAGGGACCTGTAGTAGCACCTCTCATGTCGGATCAAGCTCACAAGGGGACAAACAATACTACGTAGTAATCCTGCAATACAGAAAAAATGTACCTGAAATATCGGGTGAATGTCATTCATAGTTAAACTAGTAGATATCATAACTCTTATATTTCACTCAGGTGGAGCTGAAGAGACTCAATGGATAGCATATCAGACTTCGAAACCAAACGGTATGGGTTCAAGCCTCACTGGTACCCCCTGGGTTACGATGGTGTGTGTATCCTAGCCTCACTGTACCGCTGGGTTACGTTTGGTGTGTGTATCCTAGCCTCACTGGTACCCCTGGGTTACGTTGGTGTGTGTATCCTAGCCTCACTGGTACCTCTGGTACCTGTTACGTTGGTGTGTGTATCCTAGCCTCACTGGTACCCCCTGGGTTACGTTGGTGTGTGTATCCTAGCCTCACTGGTACCCCCTGGGTTACGTTGGTGTGTGTATCCTAGCCTCACTGGTACCCCTGGGTTACGTTGGTGTGTGTATCCTAGCCTCACTGGTACCCCTGGGTTACGTTGGTGTGTGTGTATCCTAGCCTCACTGGTACCCCTGGGTTACGTTGGTGTGTGTATCCTAGCCTCACTGGTACCCCTGGGTTACGTTGGTGTGTGTATCTTAGCCTCACTGGTACCCCTGGGTTACGTTGGTGTGTCTATCCTAGCCTCATTCGTCTGGTGGCAGTGTTTTCCTTGAGGCAGGAATCTTGCATTTTTTGCCGGCAATTTTTCAACCAAAAGACCCTAAAAAAAATTGTTCCAGTGCATCCATGTGGACAAAAAGTTTATTAAATTCCATTGCAGCTATATTTTCTCGATCTTTTTCACCCTTGCACCGAGTCAGAATCACCCATGCTTGTTTCATACTAAGGTTGCGTACCTTTGAGTACAACAGTAGCAGTCGCATTATTTTAACTCGCCTAAAAACTAAGAAATATTACGCGCTTGTAAACCATTCAACTGTGTAAACATCCGCTACTAAAATGATTAATCATTGACAAGTTTCAAACATTGAGGCCTCTTGACCTGCTGATTCAAGCGATGAAGACAAAGAGATTTATAGGGTTCAGTTCATATGGCTAACTAATTTCACTTAGTTTTTGTTTGAAAACGGCTGAAATGAAATGCGACCCATGTGAGAAACAACGCCGTTTACTGTTGGTTGTAAACATTTCAGAACGTCCACCCAGATCGATGTTAAATAAAAACAAGTTCATTTTATCATTAAGTGGTTTGTTTTATTATTTTATATCATTAAACAAAAAGCTGTGCTAAATCACAAAGTTAATTAGATGAAATGCACACACTGAAATGTGATTACCATACAGTACTACAAACAGTTTGTTGTGGACAGTCTGGCCTCCGCCAAAATGAAAAATGATCTGAATCTAATACCATGGGGGAGCCCAGTGGACCCTTGTTTTTTGAAAACTGAGGGAAAACACCTCTATCCTCTCCCCAGCATGTTAAAGAACTTTTCATAGTAAGAAGTAGGACAGGTTCCCGGATTGCTATGGGCTTACATGTGATAAAGATATTTTATGAATTTGCAAGAACTAAAACTACTTTTGGTTCACTTTTTTTTTTAAATCTTTACCATGTAATTGTATGACTTTTAAAGACTTAGTGCAAATATTCAACTTGAAACTTTGACTTTAAGGACTGTGAATCAAAAATAATTGATACCCTGTAACTTTGGATGGGAGTAAAATTCATTAAGGAAATCACATGATGGTGTCTGCCTGCAGTGTAGTGGTGCACACAACCACGTGCTTCTCCGTCTGCGCACGATGACTGCTGGTATGCCCCTCCCTGTTTCTGTCTCTCCATCCAGGTGTATGCCAGCTGCTCAAACTGTGAAAATACAAACGTACATTTGAATTTGAATTTCAGTAGAGTTTAACATACGTTTTCAGCACATTTTAGGCTGTGTATGACAATCAATTTTTAGTGTGGATGCAGACTCCCCATTATTCCTGGGTAGAACCAGTACCAGTATTGTTTACACCCCCCACCATCCTGTAAGAACTGACACTTTTTTCACTTAAAAGTCGAGCTCCCAGTGGGTTTCCAGTAGTTTTGAGAGGCGAGAAAGTTTCAAACGCAGTGTCTTCACTCTCAATATAAAATGAGGTCAAGACAATATTGAGAGAAAATGAGTAAAGCCCATTTCTCATTAATAAAAGGTGAACATGCATATGGACTGCAGATGTAAGGTAATCAAATAACACATTTAAACAATTGGAGCACATGAAAAGGGCAGATCACTGGGTATGGTGAACGAGTATGGGGGAGTCGGTCTTCTTAAATCTGATTAGTTATTAAAATATATGTGTTTTGCATTGAAAATGGACTCTCATATACTGTAACAAAATGAATTTTAGCACATACATTGTATGTTAATTCGATAGACGAGATATAAAGCAATTCTATCATGGTGTTGAACTCTGACTGCAAAACTCTAAGAACACGCATACTTTGATATATCAGACAGTTAGCCATTTGGGTAAAGTATCATCTTTGAGACTTACGAATCATGCTCACAATTAAACATTTCAGGACATGCTTCCAAATTAAATTATTAAAAGACAAATTTGATTTTTGACCACCACCACATGATTATTTTAAAAACTATCTGGGGTAGCATGCATGTTACATGTGCAGAAGTTACTATATTGTGTGTGCATTGAAAATATCAAGTTTTGTTTGATTTCTAGCTGACCATCCATCTTGGAAATCTTGGCTGCTTTTTTCTCTCTCAAAAATGTTGTACCTAGGCAAAAAAGTAGAAACAACATTATCAGAAGAGAGTGGTGACACATATCTTTCCTTTTTCTGCCCTGTTTTTTAAATATTTCTAAAGGATGCGGACTCATTATTCCCCCTATCAGCCATTTCTGAAATTGTTTCTGCCTTGAAGTTCCTGCTATATCCTGTGCCACTCTCAATGAACCATGTAGTGTTTATATATTGTCTTTATATTCATTTTATCTATTTTTTCCTCCTTCCTGAAACGTTTTGTTTATTTTTCCAATTTCCAAAGAAGTTTTCACCAAATGACCCTTCTCTCACTTTCAAAATTCTTTATTATCCAAAATTATTAAACGTCCTTCAAAATTATGTGTCACCCTCCCTGAGTGGAATACATGCAATGTTAGCACAGATCTAGTGGATTTATTTCGTAGATTACCGTCAGGATCTCGGAATGTTTTCTTACGCTCAAGTTTAAGTTTAAGTTTCTTTATCCAGATGTAAACAAAACTCTCACACTGCAAACAAAAGGAGATTCTATGTCTGACATATTCATAATGTAACCCCACAACAGCCTCCCCCACAACTGCCTCGGTGTAGACTGGAGGACCTAACATATTCCATAATGTAACCCCCACAACAGCCTCCCCCACACAACAGCCTCAGTGTAGTGTGGAGGACCTGACATATTCATAATGTAACCCCCAACAACAGCGTCCCCCACAACAGCCTCAGTGTAGTGTGGAGGACCTGACATATTCATAATGTAACCCCAACAAACAGCCTCCCCCACAACAGCCTCAGTGTAGTGTGGAGACCCTGACATATGCATAATGTAACCCCCACAACAGCCTCAGTGTAGATTGGAGGGCCTCCATGTACTATGTCTGACATATGCATAATGTAACCCCCACAACAGCCTCAGTGTAGATTAGAGGGCCTCCATGTAGATTAGAGGGCCTCCATGTAGATTAGAGGGCCTCCTTGTAGATAAGAGGACCTCCATGTAGATTAGAGGACCTCCATGTAGGTAAGAGGGCCTCCATGTAGATTACATGGCCTCCATGTAGATTAGAGGGCCTCCATGTAGATTAGAGGATCTCCATGTAGGTAAGAGGGCCTCCGTGTAGATTACAGGGCCTCCATATAGGTAAGAGGGCCTCCGTGTAGACAACAGGGCCTCCATGTAGATAAGAGGGCCTCCATGTAGATTACAGGGCCTCCATGTAGATTAGAGGACCTCCATACAGATTAGAGGGCATCCATGTAGATTAGAGGACCTCCATGTAGATTAGATGGCCTCCATGTAGATTAGAGGACCTTCATGTAGATTAGAGGACCTTCATGTAGATTACAGGGCCTCCATGTAGATTACAGGGCCCTCATGTAGATTAGAGGGCCTCCATATAGATTTACATGGCCTCCATGTAGATTAGAGGACCTCCATGTAGATTAGAGGACCTCCATGTAGGTTAGAGGACCTCCATGTAGATTAGAGGAACTTCATGTAGATTAGAGGACCTCCATGTAGATTAGAGGACCTCCATGTAGATTACAGGGCCTCCGTGTAGATTAGAGGACCTCCATGTAGGTTAGAGGGCCTCCATATAGATTAGAGGACCTCCATGTAGATTAGAGGACCTCCATGTAGATTAGAGGACCTCCATGTAGATTAGAGGACCTCCATGTAGATTACAGGGCCTCCATGTAGATTACAGGACCTCCATGTAGATTAGATGGCCTTCATGTAGATTACAGGGCCTCCATGTAGATTAGAGGACCTCCATGTAGATTAGAGGACCTCCATGTAGATTAGAGGACCTCCATGTAGATTACAGGGCCTCCATGTAGATTACAGGTCCTCCATGTAGATTAGAGGACCTCCATGTAGACTAGATGGCCTTCATGTAGATTAGAGGACCTTCATGTAGATTACAGGGCCTCCATGTAGATTAGATGGCCTCCATGTAGATTAGAGGGCCTCCATGTAGATTACAGGGCCTCCATGTAGATTATAGGGCCTCCATGTAGATTAGAGGTCCTCCATGTAGATTACAGGGCCTCCATGTAGATTAGAGGACCTCAAGGTAGATTAGATGGCCTCCATATAGATTAGAGGACCTCCATGTAGATTAGCAGACCTCCATGTAGATTAGAGGACCTCCATGTAGATTACAGGGCCTCCATGTAGATTAGATGGCCTTCATATAGATTAGAGGACCTCCATGTAGATTAGAGGACCTCCATGTAGATTAAGGGCCTCCATGCAGATTAGATGGCCTCAATGTAGATTAGAGGACCTTCATGTAGATTATAGGACCCCATGTAGATTAGAGGACCTCCATGTAGATTAGAGGACCTCCATGTAGATTACAGGGTCTCCATGTAGATTAGAGGACCTCCATGTAGATTACAGGACCTCCATGTAGATTACAGGGCCTCCATGTAGATTAGAGGACCTCCATGTATATTACAGGACCTCCATGTAGATTACAGGGCCTCCATGCAGATTAGAAGATCTCCATGTAGATTACAGGGCCTCCATGTAGATTAGAGGACATCCATGTAGATTAGAGGGCCTCCATGTAGATTATAGGACCTCCATGTAGATTAGAGGGCCTCCATGTAGATTTAGAGGACCTCCATGTAGATTAGAGGACCTGTAGATTAGAGGACCTCCATGTAGATTAGATGGCCTTCATGTAGATTAGAGGACCTTCAAGTAGATTAGAGGACCTCCATGTAGCTTAAAGGACCTCCATGTAGATTAGAGGACCTCCATGTAGATTACAGGGCCTCCATGCAGATTAGAGGACCTCCATGTACATTATAGTACCTCCATGTAGATTACAGGGACTCCATGTAGCTTATAGGAACTCCATGTGGATTAGAGGACCTCCATGTATATTACAGGGCCTCCATGTAGATTACAGGGCCTCCATGTAGATTATAGGACCTCCATGTGGATTAGAGGACCTCCATGTAGATTACAGGGCCTCCATGTAGATTACAGGGCATCCATGTAGATTATAGGGCCTCCATGTAGATTAGAGGACCTCCATGTATATTACAGGGCCTCCATGTAGATAAGAGGACCTCCATGTAGATTACAGGGCCTCAGAGGACCTCCATGTAGATTACAGAGCCTCCATGTAAATTAGATGGCCTCCATATAGATTAGAGGACCTCCATGTAGATTAGATGGCCTCCATGTAGATTAAGGGCCTCCATGCAGATTAGATGGCCTCCATGTAGATTAGAGGACCTTCAAGTAGATTAGAGGACCTCCATGTAGATTACAGGGCCTCCATGTAGATTAGAGGACCTCCATGTAGATTACAGGGCCTCCATGTAGATTAGAGGACCTCCATGTAGATTAGAGGACCTCCATGTAGATTACAGGGCCTCCATGTAGATTAGATGGCCTCCATATAGATTAGAGGACCTCCATGTAGATTAGAGGACCTCCATGTAGATTAGAGGACCTCCATGTAGATTACAGGGCCTCCATGTAGATTAGATGGCCTCCATATAGATTAAAGGACCTCCATGTAGATTAGAGGACCTCCATGTAGATTAAGGGCCTCCATGCAGATTAGATGGCCTCCATGTAGATTAGAGGACCTTCATGTAGATTAGAAGACCTCCATGTAGATTACAGGACCTCCATGTAGATTACAGGGCCTCCATGTAGATTAGATGGCCTCCATATAGATTAGAGGACCTCCATGTAGATTAGAGGACCTCCATGTAGATTAAGGGCCTCCATGCAGATTAGATGGCCTCCATGTAGATTAGAGGACCTTCATGTAGATTAGAAGACCTCCATGTAGATTACAGGGCCTCCATGTAGATTAGAGGACCTCCATGTAGATTACAGGGCCTCCATGTAGATTAGAGGACCTCCATGTAGATTACAGGGCCTCCATGTAGATTAAAGGACCTCCATGTTGATTAGAGTGCCTCCATGTAGATTAGAGGACCTCCATCAGGGATTTCCCGGACGCAGCTTTTCTGCGTCTGTGACGCAATATTTTGACGCGGGACCCGCATTTGCATGGGTCCGTGCGTCCTCAGGACCCGCAACTAACAAAGTCTTTGGTCAATTACGGACCTGCTTTCAGTTGTTCCTTTGCGGTATTCAATGTCCTTTTCAGAAGTAATCTATAGTCGCACCGATTATACGTCATATCCGTAAAAGAGAAATCACTGCGCACGTGATATCATTCAGGCGCTTGCATGACTGATTAAGATAAAATTGAAAGCGTCCACCTCATGACATTCAATCAGCATGGCTGATCAAGCCAATGTCGACCAGCCTGCAAAGAAACAAAATTCGCTCACAGATTGGTTCGGCGGTAAAAGTTTTTTTGAGTGCTAAGTTCTTATATCGTTTTTACTGTTTGGGACCCTCCAAAAGTACAGAGGACCACTAAAATGGAAAGGTTGGAGGTCCTGGGACCCCCAATTGAAAATTCAGAGGGAAATCCCTGCTCCATGTATATTAGAGGACCTCCAGTAGATTACAGGGCCTCCATGTAGATTAGAGGGTCTCCATGTAGATTACAGGGCCTCCATGTAGATTAGAGGACCTCCGTGTAGATTAGATGGCCTCCATGTAGATTAGAGGGCCTCCACATAGATTAGAGGACCTCCATGTAGATTAGAGGACCTCCATGTAGATTACAGGGCCTCCATGTAGATTAGATGGCCTCCATGTAGATTAGAGGACCTCCATGTAGATGGTCTAGATTAGATGGCCTCCATGTAGACTAGAGGCTCTTCGTGTAGATTAGAGGGCCTTAATGTAGACTTGAGGGTATGTCGCAGCATGAAATACAGGTAACAGAAACCCCAGGTTGGATGATGACAAGGTGACAATTTTTGTGTTGTTTGAGGGTAGGTTTGAAGCATTATATACAGGTAACAGAAACAACGAGGTTTGTGTTTTGTATATGGGTACATCTGCACGATGAAATATGGGTAACAGAAATGCCAGGTTGATAAGATAATAAGATTTTGTTTGTTTGCTTGAGGTATGAAATACAGGTAACAGAAATCCTAGTTTGATATGATGATGAGATTTTGTTTGTTTTGTTTAACTCAGCCTGCAGTTTGAAATAAGGACTAGGCCTAAAAAAAAAGTCATGTTTCCTGTAACATGCCCAAAAAAACGGGGGTCGGCTGGTCGTTTTCTTTTCTTTTTTCTTTTTTTTTAAGACCTCAATCATGTCAGTACCAATGTGTTTCAAATTATATATAACACCAGAATTAAAGTCTATTGGTTGTGTTGTGTTTCTTTGGTACAGATAGAGAGCTGCAAATACAGGATCCTGATTCCTACCCAAAATCGTCTTGGTATAGCTGTTGAGTGCATTGACAATTGAAGATGACGAGATGTTGTTTGTTTGTTCGAGGGCAGACAGCAGTGTGAAATAAAGGTAACATAAATCCTAGGTTGATATAATGATGAGATTTTGTGTGTTTGTTTGAGCACAGCCTGCAGTATGAAATACAGGAACAGAAATCCTAGGTTGATTTGATGGTGAGATTTGGTTTGTTCGAGGGCAGACAACAGTATGAAATACAGGTAACAGAAATCCCATGTTGATAGGATGGTGAGATTTGGTTTGTTTGAGGGCAGACAGCAGTATGAAATACAGGAACAGAAATTCCAGGTTGATAGGATGGTGAGATTTGGTTTGTTTGAGGGCAGACAGCAGTATGAAATACAGGAACAGAAATCCCAGGTTGATAGGATGGTGAGATTTGGTTTGTTTGAGGGCAGACAGCAGTATGAAATACAGGAACAGAAATCCTAGGTAGATATGATGGTGAGATTTGGTTTGTTTGAGGCCAGCCTGCAGTATGAAATACAGGAACAGAAATCCTAGGGTAGATATGATGGTGAGATTTGGTTTGTTTGAGGCCAGCCTGCAGTATGAAATACAGGAACAGAAATCCCAGGTTGATAGGATGGTGAGATTTGGTTTGTTTGAGGGCAGACAGCAGTATAAAATACATGAACAGAAATCCTAGGTAGATATGATGGTGAGATTTGGTTTGTTTGAGGGCAGCCTGCAGTATGAAATACAGGAACAGAAATCCTAGGTAGATATGATGTTGAGATTTGGTTTGTTTGAGGCCAGCTTGCAGTATGAAATACAGGAACAGAAATCCCAGGTTGATATGATGGTGAGATTTGGTTTGTTCGAGGCCAGCCTGCAGTATGAAATACAGGAACAGAAATCCTAGGTAGCTATAATGAGATTTGGTTTGTTTGTTTGAAGCCAGCCTGCAGTTTGCAATAAAGTTTGAAATTAAGGTTATAGAAATCCTGAGTTGATATTATTGAAATTTTGTTTTGTTTGAAGGCACATCTGCAATATGAGAAATATCAAACTGATATGATGTTTCTTTTCCATTTCCAGCAACAGTTGAACAAAACATCACATGTTTAATGGACAGTGTATCAAATAACAGGTGTTGGTTACTTCATAGCACAATACAGGTGTTGTGCAACCGTACACATAACTACGAGCAACTTGATACTCAAGTGTGATCGGTGAAATGTGGAAAACCAATATTGCTACTGCCACCTGAAGATCTGTAATTATCAATGCCAGTAGGACAAAAGCACCGTCTAGTGGGACATACATGCCCGTCGTATTACATACCTGATATTGTTAAGCAATATTAATGAACGTAATGTCATGGTAAGACAATGTATTTCATTAGTTTGGAGGTATTTATATGAAATTAAGTTCCAGGTACGGGCGTACAAAAAGGCAAAAGGCAAATAAAAAAATGCAGCAGACGACAGTACCTGTGTGGGAAGTATGAGCAGAGCAGCTACGATCATGCACAGCATGAATAATTGACTCGGCCAGATGTCCGGGTAGAGGTCACCATACCCCACAGTAGACAGGGTCACCACGGTGAAGTATAGGGACTCAAACAGACCCAGCTGTCGGTTACCCCCACGCTGCAAATGTTGTATACCACATGCACTGAAATTAGAAAGGCAATAAAACAATTGCTCGCATAACTTAAAGCGACACATGGCAATCTTGAAGTATTTAAAATGGGTGTCTCAGTTTATTTATCCAGTAGCACTTTTACTTTTACCCTGGTTACATTTAAATAAATCAAATTTAATGTATTCACTATTTCCTCTTATTATACTATAAGTTTTAATATATTATTGGTGCAATAATATCAAAAATTAATAATATGCAAAAGCAAATGGCTTAATACAATTCTTATAATTAACATTAATGATTGAACAAATGGAATGTATATAGAACAAGAGGTCAATGACCTTAAAGCTCTACTGATAGATTTTTGATAGCTAGGTCAACATTCCTGTGAAGTTTCATGAAAATCCATCAAGTAGTTTCATAGGAGTAGTCACTACAAGTTTTCATTATATAACTCTATGTAAACAAAGATGGCCGATGGTGGCCATGTTTAATGTCAAATAATTTTTGACAAGGATCAACATCATGTCATACTGATCATTTTAGAAAAAGTCCCATATCAATATCATTTATAGTTTTCAAGTAGTAGTAGTACAAATTTATTTATTTTAAATCTATTTTTAGCCGTGGTGGCCATTTTGAGTTTCCGGTCAGCCTGATATTTTTCTAGGATCAACTAGACATCAAGAGCAACATTCCTGTGAAATTTCATTAACAAACGTCAATTAGTTTCAGAGGAGTAGTTGCTACAAGTTTTTACTATATAACTCTATGTAAACAAAGACGGCCACTGGCAGCCATGTTTAACGTTGAATCAAAATAGTGTTCGACTAGGATCAACATTATGTCATGCTGATCATTTTAGAAAAAGTCCCATATCAATATCACTTATAATTTTCAAGAAATAGTCGCTACAAACTTATTTTTTAAAAATCTATTTTTAGCTGTGGTGGCCATCTTGAATTTCTGGCCGACCTGAATTTTTGCTAGGATCAATTAGACATCAAGAGCAACATTCCTGTAAAGTTTCATGAAAATCCGCCAAGTAGTTTCAGAGGAGTAGTCACTACAAGTTTTTACTATATAACTCTATGTAAACAAAGATGGCCACTGGCAGCCATGTTTAACGTCGAATCAAAACGATTTTCGACAAGGACCAACAACATGTCATGCTGATCATTTTAGAAAAAGTCCCATATCAATATCACTTATAGTTTTCAAGAAGTAGTCGCTACAAACTTGTATTTTAAAAATCTATTTTTAGCTTTTGGTGGCCATCTTGGATTTCACATCAACATGAATTTTTGCTAGGATCAACTAGACTTCATGGGCAACATTTCTGTAAAGTTTCATAAATATCCATCCTGTAGTTTCAGAGGAGTAGTCGCTACAAATAAAAGTTTACGGACAGACAGACAGACGGACGGACGCCGGACCATGGCATAAGCTCTGGTGATCTCTGATCAGTCGAGCTAAAAACTAACGGGACGCCGTGAGTTTTTAAAAAATCAAGATTGCCATGTGTCCCTTTAAGGCCCCAGTGAGCGTTATAACACAATTCCGTATTTTGGTATAAGCTGACGTCAATGTCTTCATGTTAAGCCCTAAATAGAATTTCACATTCATGCTAGTTTATTATTAAATGAGTTGGCAAGATTTATACGCTGCAACAGCTTGCCGAACATCATATAATTTTTGTCACCCTGTATCAATAATGAATCAGGAAACATGTCATATCCACATTATCGTGGCAATATGTTTCATTAACAAATTTCATCAAATAGTGAACAAATAACCAATCTTCATCGTGTAATATGCTAAATGATGCCTTCCATTAAACATTCATCTTAAATGTCTCCTAGATAACTCATCGCAAGTCTGCAATGACTTCCTGAGACATATCAAGACATGAAGAACAATAATAACTTGCAGAATGTGTATATAGAGAATATTATGTCAGTGCCTTTTACTATCAAAATTATTAGGCGAGGCTTAGAAAACGAAGAATGGAGAGGCTCTGCCAAGCCATTCTTCATTTTCGTGCCGAGCCTAATAAACTTGATAGTAAAAGGCACTGACACAATATTATATTTATCATGTAGATTATCCACATTTTCTGTATGAATTACTAGTATTATCTATTTCGCAGAATGTTACGCTTATCGAGGACGCCGTCATGTTGTTGTTTTTTGTTTGTTTTATGACGTCAGATAACGTTACGTACATGACGTCAGATAACGTTACATACAATAAACGTCGAGGTATTCCGCATTTATTTGCTTTATTAGTCAGTGCCTAATAAAGCAAAATTTATTAGGTCACCCCTTTATTGATAGAAAAGAGAATATCTGCATGATAATTATTTTTTTTATTGCATAATGATACAGACATTCCACCTTTAATGTCTTCCTTATCTCGCCATTAAGTGGTCCGAGTATTAACTTTCACACCCGATTCAACCCCTTCTCCAAGAACCGAAAATGGGGTAGGCTGGGGTATGAAATAAAACCTTAATTTTGGCTTAAAAAGTTCGCATATTGTAAAATTAAAACATTTAAAAGGTAATTTAAACAGGTTATCGCATTTTTTTCAGTAAAAAACTGTTTTAAACATGTCCTATTGTCGAAATGTCCGTTATAAAATCCTGCTAATATAAGCTTTCCCATCGCTTAATGGAATTAAGGTGGGTCCAGAACGTAATGTTGAAACATAGCTAACTGAAAATAATTAAGAAAAAGATCTAAGTCTATGGACCTTGAATGTTTTTATGGTCAACTGAAATGTATACTCAGTACAATTTTCAAATTTTTTCAGTCCGCTGTTTTTTTGTTCAAATCAAGATTGTATTTTATATTAGTACACGAGTCTCTTTGTCCCGAAGATTAACATACGGCAATAAATATTTGCGAAAGATGTGTTCTACTTCTTTCAGTTTAAACCCATTTTGCACAATGATCTGTAGAAATTCAAATAGAAGGGTGTTCCGTTGTGTGTCACCTGCTGTGTGCTTATTTCAGCTTGGTTAGGTTGCAGGTTAACATTTTATGAAAAGGGGCATAATTCTGACAAAATAAAAGTCGCAGTTATTGAACATGTGTAACAACATTCCTTGGGTTTAGATAAGATGTGTGTGAAGTTTAATGAACATAGGTCAAATATGTTTCAAGTTATGGTCAAAGTTAGGTTGCAGGTTAAAGTGAGACGGACGATGACGGACGATGATGGACGACGACGACAGATGGAGGACAAACAATCTGATATCTAAGTGTTTGCCATGTTAAGCAGGCAACACAAAAAATACCAAGTGTTGCATTTTCAAATGTACAGAGTGTATTTAACACAAATAGTATGGATGAACGTGTTCCAAATTTGGGCATCATAGTTAAGTAGTCGGAGAAACAAGAGAAGTAATTCTTGTATTGCACTACTGAGTTGCTGGCAAGCCAAGACATTTATTTTGATTATGAAAAGGCTACACAGTTATACAAGTTACTCTCGATGGAATGGATGTCAGCGTTAGTGTGTACTTGGTGCATGAGGAAAATGGAGAAACCTGGGAAAACCCAATAATCTAAGTAAGCAGCACCATCCCCATACATGCCAAATTTTCCAGGATCACATCAGGGATATTGGACTTCTAGATCAGGGAGGTTTACAAAATGACATAAAACCATCAAATTTTTTCGAATATTGAATAGAAATGTTAACAACTGTTACTTTATTTCTAATTTTATTTTGTACTTCATTATCTATATATATAAAACAGATGAAAACAAATAACAGTACAGTACAGCTCACGCGAAACCCACACTTTACTCGATTCACCGAGTTTGGTCGTATCGAGTTCCACGCGTATCTACGCGGAGTCAGTGTTTGTACTTGGCGAATTCAAGTGGCGAAAGTATGCCATTGTCGAGTCACTCACACTCCGAGTTACTCCGCGTAGAATCCAATTAACCATGAGTGCACACCTGTGGTGATTTATTATTGGGGAAAATCTGAATTTTCCAACAACTTTTCAACTTGTCCGATATCGCGCTTGAAAAAGCAATCAATCATCATCAGACACAGTACAAACAATGAGACGCCGAGTGCATCTTTTATGTGCAAAGTTGACACGACTGATAAATACAATGAATACATTTCGAAACAAATACGTATTTCAAACTTTTAATGCATTTAATCACAAGTTTTGTTCGTTTTCATTGTTCAAAAGTCCTTGGCCATGTATGTATCTTTTAACAAGGCGGCACTAATAACGGGTTTATGACCCGGAGTTCTTTACCATTTCTTTACCATTTCTTTACCATTTTTCTGATTATTTCTGACTAAAAACCCATCGATGTAATAATAAACAGCAGAATAGCAAAATGTGTTACAAAGAACGACTAATTAAAAATATAATTATAATTTCCAGTATAATAATTACTAATTGAAAGTTATGTTCAGTCGCCGCGAAGCCGGTAATAGGAACCGCCATATAACTGTCATGACCCAGTATACATAATCCGGGCATTCAAATTTTCCCACAACCGCTTTTCCAAAACAAAACAAAAGTCTTCTGCTTCGTTTTTTTTCTGAAGTTATTGAATATGCATTAAAATGACTGCAATTAGAAAAAGTTGCACCTTTTACCTGTGCCGTTTCGATGGCAAACTCCGAGTTTGTCTACGCGGAGTATCGTGGCGTACTTTCCTGGCGTAAGTACGCCGAGAAGCTTTTCCGACTCCGCATAGTTTTATCATCGAAACTCCGCGTAATTGTGAGATTTGTAAATTCCTCACTCGGCGGGAAAGATTAAAGTGTGGGTTTCACGTGAGCTGTACTGTATATGCATTAGGCCATAATAAATTAATTGTTAGATAATCATCCCCGCCCATCCCCAATTGTTTATGCCGCCCAGGCAATTTTTATTTCTTCCAAAAAAAAAAAAATTGCTTTTACACCGATTTTCCAAACCGCTTTCCGTGTTTTGAGAGCCGTATTTTAAACCTGTCCTTTGAAACCCGGAAACGTAAAACGTAATCAGTGTTGAGGTACAAAATGTCCTCACAAAATGACGCGAAATTGGCAAATTAGATGGGGAGAAATTGGTGTTTGTTATCATTAAAGCTGTAAAGGGTGTTGCAATTATGAAAGACTGGTTTAGTTGTAATATTGCTGAGGATATAACATTGTTACTAGACGTTTATAAAAATGTACCGAATGCATTGATCAAAAAGTGCCGATTTCGGCAAAATCCTTCTTAATTTACTCGGCCATATTTCAATAAATCTCGTCATGTGCCACGAGACACTAGATGCAATTTCATTGGTTGGCTGCATGATCGTAACCCAGTCTTGATCGATTTGACACGCGACAACTGTGAACTCATTGTAAAACACTTGTAAATACATGCTGTGTATTACACATTACAGGCAACCAACCATACTCGGCAAATAATCTATATGCGGGAGATTTTGAGCGGCTTCCTTGTGATCCGTAGATCTAAAGGCAAAATCTGGTAGTCTACCAGAGAATGTGGGAGGTTTGGCATGTATGCATCCCCTCCGACATGATTTGAGAAACTTACCTGGTAAAGACAAGGCACATTAATGTAGCACAGAGAATCATTAGTTGCTGTGCAAGGGCAGATTGAGATTTCTGCATTACTCTGTGAAGATCATTCTGAAATACATAAACAAATATTTTGTGTCAAAATCACAGAAATAAAATCGGTGTTAAATTTCAAAGAAACGTATTCAGTGGTTTCAAAGGTCAGGATGAAATGAAATTGCTTGAACATACTATAGAACTCGGCTTTCAAAAGACACTGTAAAGTGGCATAAAAGCCTTTATACCCAAGTGTTAACCCTTAACCCGCTACATATATATAATGGACTGTTCTTTCTTTGAATTAAGACCATTCCATCTATGTGACAAAGGGCTGTTTTTGTTTTGAACAGCAGCTGGACATTGTTAACCCTGATCTGGATGAGTGTTGTTAATTAGTGTTGTTAATGGTTAATGAGTGTTGTGTATAAATGAGATGCATCTTGATAGCAAATTACGTACAATGAATTGAATTAAATGTTTTTAACGACTCACCAGCCCATTATACTTCATTAAGAGCTGCCCCAGAAAGAGAAGGATACATAGGAATCCAGGAACTTGCCCTACTCTCACTAACAAATAGATTCTTAACAGTCTATTAAATCATTTTAGAATTATTTCATTATTAGAATTTTGTGTTTCTGGATTTCAAGAACCTCATTATTCAATGTCCAGTAAAACCTCAATGAGTTCTGAGAATGTAACGAGTTTTAAATTAACTGGTTTCATTGGTCTAATTTTTATCACTGAACCAATCAGAATGCTTCATTTATTCATTTGGTTGTTTCTATCATGACATCCCTTTCTGGTATTATGACATCACATCCTGGTATTATGACTCAGTGTGTTCTGAGAACTGACTGAGCAGAGAAACACTGATTAGGCCAGACCAATTTGATGACTTGGATTACGGATTTTTTCCCTGAAATTTGTAGTTAGGAGGAAGGAATAATAAAAAAAATAATAATAATAATCAAAATAATAATAAAATAATCTGGCACACGTGCATATTTCAACTAAGAAAAAGACACCGAACAGATAACCAAAACCATGTGTGATGTACCAAACAAACTTTACTACAGAGACAAAAGAATAAAATGCAGTGTATCAAGCAATAACTGAGTGGTACATTTGAAATTGAACGCTGAAAATTTAACACACACACACACGCACGCACGCATGCAAACTGTATGTAGTATTAAAACATTATGACAATACCTTCATCATAATATAAATCAAGACTAGTTTTCAAAGACATCATAATATAAATCAAGACTAGTTTTCAAAGGCACGAACTATACATGTACGTTCAACTGTCAGACTAGAACTTGTAGATTTGTAAATTCCTCACTCGGCGGGAAAGATTAAAAACACACTCGCATCCCTAGGCTATGACACACACACATGCACACACAAAAACACATGCACGCACAGACACACACACATGCACGCACACACACACATGCACAAACAGACACACACACATGCACGCACACACGCATGCAAACCCTATGGAGCAGGGTTCAAACTAGGCCTGGATTTTAGGAAGTGACTTCTCCCTCCAAAGAAAATAGAGAGAAGTGACCAAAAAATAGGGAGAAGTGAGGAAGACACGATCTTTTAAATTAAGCGCGCAATCAGTTATTTTTAATTATTAACTGAAATACATGTATACACCCTATTGGTTATAACCTTTTGATTATTTAAGAGCATGCTAGCTGTTTCAAATTAAATGTGTTTATTAATTTTATTCACACTCGCGGGCACTTTTTACTTATTATACTGCAACTATAGAAGGAAGGACTGAGAGAAGAATTAATATAAATATATTGCATGTATCTTTATTATTTCATATTTCTATCAATTTGTATGGAGTTCTATGAAGGGTGTAAATATGATTCTCAAACTTCTTCCTAAAAGGCTTATTCCTCATTAAGACCTATAAGACCAATTTATGTGTTTTGTTTCCCAATTTGTATAAGCTAAAAACAATATTTAATAAAAAAAAAAAATTCCTCCATCCGAACTTATGTACCTATCCAAACTACTATGACACCGCACTTTTCTGGAAGTAAAATATTGCCGAAAATTCAGTAGAAATGTCATCTATTATTAACTCTTTTTCATGCATTTGTTTGTTTGGAATGCCAAAAGGTCCGTTTTATCAAACAATTAAGAAAACACAACTGTAATCATTATTCGATGGTATCATTTAATCACCTCAGGTCAATTAACTTCAGATTGTTGTTTCGTTTCGATCACGTTTTCAACACGCACTTGTCTAACTGTAACTTAACCTACGATTGGTCAATTGTTCAGTTATACGCAATCTCACTGGATAAGGCGTGTGTATTCCCTGTACAGTCTAATTTGTAAACAAAAAATGGCGAGGTCCGAAAATTGCCTCAGTGGATATCATAGTTGTAGGAAAGTATAAATCTCCCCGCGGGGTTTCTGCTGTGATCGATCAAAGCAATTAGCATAATCCCTTCCCAGAGATGTCTACGCCTGTCCTGAGACATAAACAACAGGTCAATTAAAGGACTGGTTACACTTCGCTTGAGGGCGGGAAAAAAGCGAAGTGGTCTATCTGAAGGCGACTTAAACTTCGCCGTCGGCTAAAAAAAAAGCGAAGTCTTAAAGTTCCATATATGTTATTTAAGCTGCATGTAGGTGTTACCTAGTTCTGACATCGTTCAGACCAAGAGATTAGCGTCCATAAAAACACGCAAGCCTCAAAATTTAGGCACATAAATTCATATAAATTTCGGAAATTTCGAGGGTCGGGTGAATTTTTTTGTTTTGTTTTTTTCTTCACTTTTTTGACTTTTGAAGTTCGGCGGGTCCGTAATCCAAGTTATCAAATTGGTCTGGCCATAGGCTGTTTGTGTCTGTTAATGAGTAATGCGTTTTTTAAAACCAAGAATCATACAATTCTAAATATAGAATAATTCTAAAATGATTTAAGACTGTTTCTTAAGAATTTTTAACATGCTCAGAGGACAGACTGATACACCGGACTGCCTGAATTATGACTCCATCTGAAGGATGAGATTTGTCTTTCAATAGAACACACCCGACAAATCCGTGGACGAGTCCTCTGAATTTCAAGTCTGACATGCTATCCATTGGTTCAGGGTAGCCCCCAGTTACTATATGTATGAAATCTTTTTTTTCTAATTTGAAATCTAATTTTTGTGTACAGGTAGCTGTGCCCCTGTTATCTGACTCTTTACTATACAGACTATAAATCTACTTACAAACATGTTCTGCATGGCCTGTTTAGCCAGCCAACAATTGAGAAAGACAGGAATAAACAGCTGCCGTAGCGGCGGCCAGAATATCTGAAATGGAAAATAAGGCACCGTTATCTTAAGACTACATAATATAGCTACAATATTACCCAAGTGATCAACAGAATCTCCACAATGCTTATTTGCAGATTAAAACATTGTCATATAAATTTGGTGGTCATAAAGCATATATTTTGCTTCAAACATAGATCAGGTCATATTATGCATGTTTTGCAACTATCAATATTTCCCCCCAACCCACTCACACACACATCACCTGGGGAAGGGAAAGGGGAGTGTGGTATACCCTGGGAATTAGACATCATTGATGACCCCGGGGTAGGGAATTAAGACAGAACTCCAAACCATCATGGGGATATTTGCTGATATTAACTACTACCCTGGGGAATTAGACATAAATGTTGCTCCTAAGGATGGGAATTAGGCAACCAATTTGTACATCATGCGTGTAATTCCCCTGGGTATGCCTGCCACCCCTCCCCCACCCCCACTGTAATAGGACTCAGTTATGGGGTATGTAAATAGATAAGTTTATAAGCATGTTACTAGTCTCGCCGCAGAGCTAGCTTTTATGGCGATGTCGTTAGAGCGTCCGCTTCACATGCAAGGGGTCCCCGAGTTCAAACCCGCAGATTGCCTAAATATTTATGTGTAATTTTTCCAGTCTGATTACATTGGTGGAGAATCTGGGTAGGTATTGTATGAGGTTATTCCCAGATGCCTAGATCATTCTATATAATGTTGTTGTCTATATGTGTTGTTTGATATTTGAAGGTTTCAATTATCAAAAATAAAAAGGTTGGAGGTAGGTAATAGAACTCAGTTGTGGGGTATGTAAATAGACAGGTTTATAAGCGTGTTTATAGCACTATTGTCTCACCGCAGAGCCAGTTTTTATGGTGATATTGTTAGAGCATCCGCTTCACATGCAAGGGGTCCCCGAGTTCAAACCCGCCAATTGCCTAAATATTTATGTGTAATTTTTCCGGTCTGATTACATTGGTGGAGAATCCCGGTAGGTATTGTATGAGGTTATTCCCAGATGCCTAGATCATTCTATATAATGTTGATGTCTATATGTGTTGTTTGATATTTGAAGGAGTGAGTTGTGGGGTATGTAAATAGATGTTTATAAGCGCCTTACTACAGTCTTGCCGCAGAGCTAGCTTTTGTAGCGATATCGTTAGAGCGTCCGCTTCACATGCAATGGGTCCCGAGTTCAAACCCGCTGAGTGTCTAAATATTTATGTGTAATTTTTTGGGTCCGATTACACCCACCCCCATTGATAGGTGCATTATACACACATACAAATTAAATAAACAGGTCAAAATTGTATTGATTAATCGGTCATGAAGTATACCCACTTTGATTTTTTCTATAGTAACAACCATGCAGTAAACAACATTTTGTAATGCACCCACCATGAGTAAGATTTAAATACAAGCAACTCCCAGCATGCATCACTTTAAAATCGGTGCCGTCTTCTACTGTCACATGATAATGCAACTGGCCCCGTTTTACTAAACATATTACGATAAGTCTCAAATTTTAAAACTGTTCACATTATTGCACCTAAGCACTCAATGTAGACAAGTATGTGTGCATTATGTGTAGAAATATCAAATGTATAAGAAAATGAAATGAAATCGTGTTCATTTGTAAATTGTAAATCAAAGTAAAGAATTTAAGAAATTAACTTATAATCAAAATTGTCATAAGTTGTTTCATAAAATGGGTCCAGCCCTTTAACAGATATTAATTATATTATTCTGTTTAAACAGTTACCAAGGTTACCGACAATTTATTTAAGACAAAAACAACATAATCGTTTGTCTGTCCTTAAAATCCAGCATCAGTGATGTCATTTTCTATGTCATTATTCTGTCTATGAGTGGTTATAAATATTCACCAAACGCTTTTATCAATACTAAAGAACGTAATTACACAGTAAACAAGCCATGAATCATAGTTATTATGCGAGGTTAATTATACTGTCTATAGAGCTTTTGATCTATAAATGAAACATGTTGCAAGATTACATGTTGTACAAATCTGTGCAGCTACCTTTCATTATGAATCTTTTCCAGGACAGCTTTATGGTAACTATTAGTTTAAAGGGACACACGGCAATCTTGATTTGTTTAAAACTCAAGGCGTCCCGTTCATTTTTCTACATTGGTTGCATTTTTGCAATAATTAATATTAATTATTAGAACAGTTAAAAGCAAATTGTTTTTACGTATTACCAACTGTTGATCAAACTGCACCAAAAATATATTTAAACATTTGGTAGAATAACGACGAAAAACTGAAAACTCAAAGATTTCATTTAATTATACGCAGGCAGCTTTGAAGTCAAAATGATACTGTATTAATAATCGATGCACTAATATTGATGCTTGATACAAACTTTAAGATTGCCAAGTGTCTCTTTAAACTTATTTATTTTACATCCATTGTAACGAAACTCTTTGAACTTATTTTAATCACTCTCGATGCCTTCCTGGGTAGATCTAATACTAAGGCAAATGCAGATCGAATGTCTGCTCATGGACATGGCGGGGATCGAACCCATTTTTATAATTTAAAAGTTAGGGCTAATGCATCTTTAATTATACAGTAACTTTTGTCTAATCTTTTGCCTCTAGTATAAATCTTTAGCAGGCCCTATATGTTTTTGTAAATAATTAAGTTGAAATATATGTAGTGGTATACATATAAATAGAACCAAATTGGAGTTTTTTTGCAGAAACAGTTTCTGTGGCAAATGTTAATCTGGATGTAAAGAAATATGTGATGGGATTTAACGTCACGTTTAACGACTGTTCAGCTGGTGTCTTCTTGCAGCATTGAGCTCAGTGCTTCAAAGTGCTCTAACACTGAAATACAGTGGAATACCACGCCCAAGACATAAACCATGTTACCCCACCAAGGAACACCACCCAGGAGCATTATACTGGCTCAATGCCCACCCAGGAACATTATATGGCTATATGCCCACCCAGGAACATTATACTGGCTCAATCTCCACCCAGGAACATTATACTGGCTCAATGCCCACCCACGAACATTATACTGGCTCAATGCCCACCCACGAACATTATACTGGCTCAATGCCCACCCAGGAACATTAAACTGGACTCAATCCACACCCACAAACATTATACTGGCTCAATGCCCACCCAGGAACATTATACTGGCTCAATCCCCACCCATGAACATTATACTGGCTCAATCCCCACCCAGGAACATTATACTGGCTCAATCCCCACCCAGGATCATTATACTGGCTTAATGCCCACCCAGGAACATTATACTGGCTTAATGCCCACCCAGGAACATTATACTGGCTCAATCCTCACCCAGGAACATTATACTGGCTCAATGCCCACCCAGGAACATTATACTGGCTTAATGCCCACCCAGGAACATTATACTGGCTCAATCCTCACCCAGGAACATTATACTGGCTCAATGCCCACCCAGGAACATTATACTGGCTCAATGCCCACCCAGGAACATTATACTGGCTCAATCCCCACCCAGGATCATTATACTGGCTCAATGCCCACCCAGGAACATTAAACTGGCTCAATGCCCACCCAGGATCATTATACTGGCTCAATGCCCACCCAGTAACATTATACTGGCTCAATGCCCACCCAGTAACATTATACTGGCTCAATGCCCACCCAGTAACATTATACTGGCTCAATGCCAACCCAGAAACATTATACTGGCTCAATGCCCACCCACGAACATTATACTGGCTCAATGCCCACCCAGGAACATTATACTGGCTCAATGCCCACCCACGAACATTATACTGGACTCAATCCACACCCAGGAACATTATACTGGCTCAATGCCCACCCAGGAACATTATACTGGCTCAATCCCCACCCATGAACATTATACTGGCTCAATCTCCACCCAGGAACATTAAACTGGCTCAATGCCCACAAAGGAACAGTATACTGGCTCAATGCCCACCCATGAACATTATACTGGCTCAATGCCCACCCAGGAACATTAAACTGGCTCAATGCCCACCCAGGAACATTATACTGGCTCAATGCCCACCCATGAACATTATACTGGCTCAATGCCCACCCAGGAACATTAAACTGGCTCAATGCCCACCCAGGATCATTATACTGGCTCAATGCCAACCCAGAAACATTATACTGGCTCAATGCCCACCCACGAACATTATACTGGCTCAATGCCCACCCAGGAACATTATACTGGCTCAATGCCCACCCACGAACATTATACTGGACTCAATCCACACCCAGGAACATTATACTGGCTCAATGCCCACCCAGGAACATTATACTGGCTCAATCCCCACCCATGAACATTATACTGGCTCAATCTCCACCCAGGAACATTAAACTGGCTCAATGCCCACAAAGGAACAGTATACTGGCTCAATGCCCACCCATGAACATTATACTGGCTCAATGCCCACCCATGAACATTATACTGGCTCAATGCCCACCCATGAACATTATACTGGCTCAATGCCCACCCAAGCACATTATACTGGCTCAGTGCCCACCCAGGAACATTATACTGGCTCAATGCCCACCCAGGAACATTAAACTGGCTCAATGCCCACCCAGGATCATTATACTGGCTCAATGCCAACCCAGAAACATTATACTGGCTCAATGCCCACCCACGAACATTATACTGGCTCAATGCCCACCCAGGAACATTATACTGGCTCAATGCCCACCCAGGAACATTATACTGGCTCAATCCCCACCCAGTAACATTATACTGGCTCAATGCCCACCCATGAACATTATACTGGCTCAATGCCCACCCAGGAACATTATACTGGCTCAATGCCCACCCAGGAACATTATACTGGCTCAATCCCCACCCAGTAACATTATACTGGCTCAATGCCCACCCAGGAACATTATACTGGCTCAATGCCCACCCAGGAACATTATACTGGCTCAATCCCCACCCAGTAACATTATACTGGCTCAATCCCCACCCAGTAACATTAAACTGGCTCAATGCCCACCCAGGAACATTATACTGGCTCAATGCCCACCCAGGAACATTATACTGGCTCAATGCCCACCCAGGAACATTATACTGGCTCAATGCCCACCCAGGAACATTATACTGGCTCAATGCCCACCCAGTAACATTATACTGGCTCAATGCCCACCCAGTAACATTATACTGGCTCAATGCCCACCCATGAACATTATACTGGCTCAATGCCAACCCAGGAACATTGTACTGGCTCAATGCCCACCCAGGAACATTATACTGGCTCAATGCCAACCCAGGAACATTGTACTGGCTCAATGCCCACCCAGGAACATTATACTGGCTCAATGCCAACCCAGGAACATTGTACTGGCTCAATGCCCACCCAGGAACATTATACTGGCTTAATGCCCACCCAGGAACATTATACTGGCTCAATGCCCACCCAGGAACATTATACTGGCTCAATGCCCACCCAGTAACATTATACTGGCTCAATGCCCACCCAGGAACATTATACTGGCTCAATCCCCACCCAGGAACATTATACTGGCTCAATGCCCACCCATGAACATTATACTGGCTCAGTGCCCACCCAGGAACATTATACTGGCTCAATGCCCACCCAGGAACATTATACTGGCTCAATGCCCACCCAGGAACATTATACTGGCTCAATGCCCACCCAGTAACATTATACTGGCTCAATGCCCACCCATGAACATTATACTGGCTCAATGCCCACCCAAGCACATTATACTGGCTCAGTGCCCACCCAGGAACATTATACTGGCTCAATGCCCACCCAGGAACATTATACTGGCTCAATGCCCACCCAGGAACATTATACTGGCTCAATGCCCACCCAGGAACATTATACTGGCTCAATGCCCACCCAGGAACATTATACTGGCTCAATCCCCACCCAGGATCATTATACTGGCTTAATGCCCACCCAGGAACATTATACTGGCTCAGTGCCCACCCAGGAACATTATACTGGCTCAATCTCCACCCAGGAACAGAGATCTTGATAACAGAATGTCTAGCATCACAAGATATCCATTAGCACATCACGAACACAAGATCTCCTGCATACGAGGCAGACGCTTTATATTTTGATAAGAAAAATCTTAGATTTTAAAAATAGTTGTGATTTTTAATGTTTTCCTCAAAAATGAATGATGGCAACAAAATCATAGCTTCAAATTCATGTTATGCACTCAGGTGTATTGGAGTAGGCCCAGCTGCCTCTATGAATGACAAGTTATGCATGGCTGTACAGGCTTATACCCAGCTATGCTACTGGGAATGACAAGTTATGTATGGTCGTACATGTACAGGCTAATGCGCAGCTATGCCACTGTGAACGACAAGTTATGCATGGTCATACAGGCTAATACCCAGCTATGCCTCTTTGAATGACAAGTTATGCATGGCTGCACAGGCTAATGCCCAGCTTTGCTACTGTGAACGAAAAATTATGTATGGCCGTACAGGCTAATGACCAGCTACGCTACTGTGAAAGACAAGTTATGCATGGCTGTACAGGTTATGCATGGCTGTACAAGTTATGCATGGCTGTACAGGTTAATGCCCAGCTATGCTACTGTGAACGACAAGTTATGCATGCCTGTACAAGCTAATGCCCAGATTTGATTCTGTGAATGACAAGTTATGAATGGCCATACAGGTTAATGCCCAGCTATGCTACTGTGAACCACAAGTTATGCATGGCCGTATAGGCTAATGCCATGCTATGATACTGTAAACAAGTTACGCACGGACGTACAGGCTAATGCCCAGCCATGCTACTGTGAACAATAAGTTCCGCATGGACGAACAATGTTTTCCCAGGTATGCCACTGTGAATGACACGTTATGTTTGCTCTACTTACTGTAATAACAAATGGCACTGTATTGAACAACTCAAGAATCAATTCTATTGACAGAATCTGCTGTAATACGTTGCCCTGGAAAAAAAAAGGCAAGAATTAATGTTACCGGATATCAAAATGCAGGTGTTTGAAATTTACTACCTTATTTCCCCTAATAGATGCGGCCGGCACTACAATAAATTTTTTTTTTTTTATTATGGTTTTACGAAAGATCGAAAATTTATTGCAATTTTAGTTATTATTTTCGATTTTTGGAAACAAATGATCGAAAATGTATTATTTAAAAGGTGTGTAGTGGGGGTGAGGGGAGGATGAATAAAGGTCAACTCACCTTATAACTGAGGTATTGTACCAGAACTGTCTCCGACAAGCTGATAATGGCCACCGTTATCTGGACCACCAACACAACTTCATGTCTGTTCACCCATAGGATCCGATCCCTGCGGAGAAAAAATTATCAAAATGTTTGGCCCAGTAGAATTAAGAGATAACCATGCTAAGACTTTCAATCTGGGATGGTATGTGAGCGGACCGCAGACCGTAAAACCAGCCACATACTGTCCCAGATTGAGAATCTTAGCTTGGTTATCTCGATTCCAATGCTTTTCCATTCAAATGCTACAAATATAAAATACATATATATATATGTAATTATACACTTGTTTTTCTATGAAAACTTAAATTCATGGATGCCTGGGCATTTCGTTGACGTCATCCAATGATGTCGTCCGTATTAAAGTTATGTGACGTCACATATTTTTCAGACGGTAAATCGGAGGGGTTTACAGTCGCAAATTTGAGGCGTTAGCCAATGGAGAAACGTGTAACATAATAATTGCTTTAGAATATAGCATTTCAATGAATGTTAGCCCATTTTAGAATTTTCAACCAAGAATGCATATTGAGGGGTCAATTCAAAACTCTTCATCATATTCTTTAAATATATATGAAATGGACTGTGTCTGGCCCCATATTTTTCTATATACCAAAAATTAGATCTCACCATGAAGGACGAGCTTAGGGGAAATGTCTTGCCTAAGGACACTCATTAATAGTATATTAACCCTTAACCCACTATATATATATAATGGACTGTTCTTTCTATGAATTAGACCATTCCATTTATGTGACATTTATACGAGTTACGCGCAGGCTGATCTGGGTTTACAATGGATGCAAAGGCTATTATAGTGCTTAGCGGGATAAGGGCTAAAAGTTTGTGATGTTATTTTACCCAACAAAACTGTTTGATGACACTTTGAAACGTACTTAACATTTGAACTCAAGTTTCATTGATTACGGTAAGTTTTTATATCAAACCTGGATTCCGATGATAAAATGTATGGGAAAAGATGGCGTCCAACAGAAAAATAACC
Organism: Cyrtodaria siliqua; assembly: GCA_037043455.1. Taxonomy (NCBI): domain Eukaryota; kingdom Metazoa; phylum Mollusca; class Bivalvia; order Adapedonta; family Hiatellidae; genus Cyrtodaria; species Cyrtodaria siliqua. The sequence goes on from JAWPHD010015725.1 coordinate 32,624, forward strand.
TTTTTTTTTATATGTTTTATATTTAAAAGACATGGCATAGGCCAGCTAAAACTAGATGACGGGGTCAAGCTGTCATCACATAGTTAACCCTTAAACCGCTAAATGAGACTATAATAGCCGTTGTAATTAATATGTCGCCAGTACATAGATATCTCTGCCCTATTATTGATGTCAGAGTATATTGACAGTAGGTTATATTATAATACAGCTGCAAGTGCTGATTATACTGTTGCACATGCTATTGTTTGTCGGAGGTATAATATTGGTTTGATTGGTTAAAATGGATAAATGATTGACAACTGGCGACATGTTAATTAATAGTCCATTGTAAACCCAGATCAGGGTTTACAATGTCCAGCTGCTGATCAGTCATTTTCCCCACAACACCCCTTTGTCACATCTAAATTCAAAGAAAGAACAGTCCATTATATATATATAGTGGATTAAGGGTTAATATATTATTAACGAGTGTCCTTAGGCAAGACATTTCCCCTACGCTCGTCCGCCATGATGAGATATGTAAACAGGAGTCTATCCTGCAAGCACGTTAAAGAACCTGGTAGTCAGAATAGGGCACTGTTCCCGAATTCCTATGTATCCTTTCCCTCTCTCTTAAGTGGCTCAAAATAACCTATAACGTGTTGATGGGCTGTTCAATTTTTTTATTCAGTTTTGAAAAGATCTGATGGGGGAGCCCTATACGTACATGTACATCGATTCATTTTCCTTATTCTTTCATTAAATATAATCAAGCTTCTGTAGATTATGAAGAATAAAGGTTCTATTCCAAATATTAAACATCCAAGAAAGCATAATTTAAAGGGACAGAGCAATCTTGAAGTTGCTTGCATATATTTAAAGTTAATAAACTTTTGGAGTTTTCACTAACTTTTAATCATTCTACGATGCTGTAAATATATTAGTTTTTGGTTTTCTTCGTTATTCTGCCATAGGTTTAAATATATTATTGCTGCAATAATATCAACATGTATTAATATATGCAAAAACAATTTGTGTTGAACTGTTCAAATAATTACTAACAACGATTTGCAAATTTGCAAGTCACGAAAAAAACTAACAGGATGCCTTGAGTTTTAAAGAAATCAAGATGGTCAAGTTTCCATTTAAATGAGTCAATGGAAGATTGTAACGTCTCTATTGTTGAAAAATAAGATTACCGGTAATTTGTCTTTGAACTAAACTTTATATTCACATATTTTCTGCAAGAGTATTTAACTAATACTGAATAAATTTAATTAATAGTCTATTTATTTATAAATTTTGTTAATATGTTATAAAAAGGGGTGTGTTTAATCATCAGGAATTCTTTCACTCAATGGAAGGCATGTTTTGTTTTTTAAAAATTCGTTCACATCCTTTCTCTTAGTTGTGAAAAAACAACACACCTCCTTTGAACGAATTACCAATAATAGAACGCATCCATTTAATAATCTCTAAATAAAAACATTTCTAATTTCAACCAGGATCAAATAGTAGTTATAGAATAACATAGGCATCACTTCTCAGATAACAGACAAGCAATTTCTCTACTCATTTTATTGCTTCATTTGCAAACAATAAATCTGCCGATGACACATGCAGCCATTGCACCACCAATCAGCAAAGTTTCAATTTATCATTTACCATATTTCCCATAATAAGAGTGCATACCCCCCACCTTTAAAGAAAATAATAAGTAAACAAACTTTTTTGTAAAAATATGTATATAAAAAAAAAGATCTTAAAAAATTCAATACCTTTTCGATTTTTTTATATCCAACAATTCCCCCAAAAATCAACAATTCAATATTTTTTACATTTTATAAGAGCTTGGCATTTTGCATATAATGCCCGGGCGCTACTATTAGGGGAAATACGGTAATATCTATGCGTTAACACAGTGATACAGAAATTACTTCAATGATTCTAGAGCAATGGACAGAATTTAAAGAAACGAAAAACAGAAAAGTGCAGGATCTGTTGGTATAAGACTATGAGGTTCATTCAATAAGTTCTGTCACTAACGCGTTTTAACAATTATGTGCTCGTTGTGAGTGTTGATGTTTGGTACCAAATGAAAGAAAGTTTCAATACCATTCCCTTGATGGTAAAATGAATGCTGTATCTTTTGTGTGACGAAAGTTATGGAACATTTAATACACATCACTCATACATACTGAGGCATTTTCGTCCTGAGTTTTTTCAGGTATGTTATCTGTTACTTTTTTAAATGCCTGTTTCTCTTTAAGTACTTGTCGAAGACCTTTGAAATTTCTCATACATTACCAGTTATATCTGTGCATTACAAGATTCAGAATTTAAGCATGGTAGAGGGAAAAGGCATTGCATTAGAAATTAACATTTTAAGCTAACGTGTAAAATTAATTTAATGATAAATGGACATTAAATGGAAGGGCAGTCTTCTGAAATAGCATTTTTGGATGATCAATATTTTCACTAAACATTGTACAAAATTCTACAATAATGAGTTGAATTTAAACACTGAAGGACTAGGATTTGTAAAAAAATATGAAAACATATTAATACTATGAGAATAATTACGACATTTAAAAGATATTATAACATTTCCGTAAACAAAATGAAGAAAATCAGTGTTATTTTTGCTAAAATTAAGGAATATGCATTCACTCATATCTGGTTTGAAGCAAGACCTTTCCGAATTCTCAACAATCATTTTCATGGATTATGGGCGATTAACAACAGATGGCGTACATTAAGAAAGTTTAAAAGCTTAGAATTATTCAAATAATTGTTTACAACGTTTTGTAACAAGGACATTTTCAGAGATGCCAGTATCCAAAAGGTGTGGTAGGGGGAGGTAATTCAGGGGTATAAATAACCTGAAATTTTTCATTTTTGTTGTGGAATTTAAGACAGCGAACCCAGTAGTACTATAAATACACTACTTTATCTCAGTGTAATATATATGCCTAGTGACAGAACTTTTTGAAGCACCCTCGTATATACGTCTTCAAGGGGCCATGTCCAGTGTGATGGAGGAACCATGTCCAGTTAGATGGAGGAACCATGTCCAGTGTGATGGAGGAACCATGTCCAGTGTGATGGAGGAACCATGTCCAGTTAGATGGAGGAACCATGTCCAGTTAGATGGAGGAACCATGTCCAGTTAGATGGAGGAACCATGTCCAGTGTGATGGAGGAACCATGTCCAGTGTGATGGAGGAACCATGTCCAGTGTGATGGAGGAACCATGTCCAGTGTGATGGAGGAACCATGTCCAGTGTGATGGAGGAACCATGTCCAGTGTGATGGAGGAACCATGTCCAGTGATGGAGGAACCATGTCCAGTGTGATGGAGGAACCATGTCCAGTGGGATGGAGGAACCATGTCCAGTTAGATGGAGGAACCATGTCCAGTGGGATGGAGGAACCATGTCCAGTGTGATGGAGGAACCATGTCCAGTGTGATGGAGGAACCATGTCCAGTTAGATGGAGGAACCATGTCCAGTGTGATGGAGGAACCATGTCCAGTGGGATGGAGGAACCATGTCCAGTTAGATGGAGGAACCATGTCCAGTGGGATGGAGGAACCATGTCCAGTGTGATGGAGGAACCATGTCCAGTGGGATGGAGGAACCATGTCCAGTTAGATGGAGGAACCATGTCCAGTGGGATGGAGGAACCATGTCCAGTGTGATGGAGGAACCATGTCCAGTGTGATGGAGGAACCATGTCCAGTGTGATGGAGGAACCATGTCCAGTGTGATGGAGGAACCATGTCCAGTTAGATGGAGGAACCATGTCCAGTGTGATGGAGGAACCATGTCCAGTGGGATGGAGGAACCATGTCCAGTTAGATGGAGGAACCATGTCCAGTGGGATGGAGGAACCATGTCCAGTGTGATGGAGGAACCATGTCCAGTGGGATGGAGGAACCATGTCCAGTTAGATGGAGGAACCATGTCCAGTGGGATGGAGGAACCATGTCCAGTGTGATGGAGGAACCATGTCCAGTGGGATGGAGGAACCATGTCCAGTGTGATGGAGGAACCATGTCCAGTTAGATGGAGGAACCATGTCCAGTGTGATGGAGGAACCATGTCCAGTGGGATGGAGGAACCATGTCCAGTTAGATGGAGGAACCATGTCCAGTGGGATGGAGGAACCATGTCCAGTGTGATGGAGGAACCATGTCCAGTTAGATGGAGGAACCATGTCCAGTGTGATGGAGGAACCATGTCCAGTGTGATGGAGGAACCATGTCCAGTGTGATGGAGGAACCATGTCCAGTTAGATGGAGGAACCATGTCCAGTGTGATGGAGGAACCATGTCCAGTGGGATGGAGGAACCATGTCCAGTTAGATGGAGGAACCATGTCCAGTGGGATGGAGGAACCATGTCCAGTGTGATGGAGGAACCATGTCCAGTGGGATGGAGGAACCATGTCCAGTTAGATGGAGGAACCATGTCCAGTGGGATGGAGGAACCATGTCCAGTGTGATGGAGGAACCATGTCCAGTGGGATGGAGGAACCATGTCCAGTGTGATGGAGGAACCATGTCCAGTTAGATGGAGGAACCATGTCCAGTGTGATGGAGGAACCATGTCCAGTGGGATGGAGGAACCATGTCCAGTTAGATGGAGGAACCATGTCCAGTGGGATGGAGGAACCATGTCCAGTGTGATGGAGGAACCATGTCCAGTTAGATGGAGGAACCATGTCCAGTGTGATGGAGGAACCATGTCCAGTGTGATGGAGGAACCATGTCCAGTGATGGAGGAACCATGTCCAGTGTGATGGAGGAACCATGTCCAGTGTGATGGAGGAACCATGTCCAGTGTGATGGAGGAACCATGTCCAGTGTGATGGAGGAACCATGTCCAGTGTGATGGAGGAACCATGTCCAGTGTGATGGAGGAACCATGTCCAGTGTGATGGAGGAACCATGTCCAGTGTGATGGAGGAACCATGTCCAGTGTGATGGAGGAACCATGTCCAGTGTGATGGAGGAACCATGTCCAGTGTGATGGAGGAACCATGTCCAGTGGGATGGAGGAACCATGTCCAGTGTGATGGAGGAACCATGTCCAGTGTGATGGAGGAACCATGTCCAGTTTGATGGAGGAAACATGTCCAGTGTGATGGAGGAACCATGTCCAGTGTGATGGAGAATACCCTCAGGATGATAAAGAACCATAGGAATATATTCAACTGTTAGAGTAGGGCATGGGTTCCAGATTATTGTTTATCACATAACGTCCCTTGTTAGCAGTGTCGAACACCCATTTAATATTCTATTGTATTACACACGTGTAATACAACCTGGAACGCTTTTGATTGGTTGAGTTAAACCTGTAACACTACGCAAGTTTATTAACTGAAACTATTTTATTTATTACAAATTCACCCATATCTGAGTCACAAACTTACTATTTGTGACAGCTTATTTATAAAAATAATGCACGTTATACAAAACATTGTTGTTGGTTTGTTAAAAAGTTGGCGTAAACTGCTATTTTGTAAAGAGGTAAAACACAAACTCTTTTATACGCAACGTCGTGTGTGAAACGCAACGTTACGACGTCACATATTTTATGACGTTTTGGCGCTAAAGTGTATCTGACGTCGTGGCGGTTCTATGTCCATCTGAATTATTTTTTACTTATTTGATTGCAATGTTATGTGATAAAAAGGATCTTAAACTCGTTCCCATTCCATATAAGATTTATGAAACTCGTTATGAATTATTTTTAATTTTAACTCGCCAAAAGGTTCGTTAAAATAAAAATAAATCATAACTCGTTTCACAAATCTTATATGAAATGGGAACTCGTTTAAGATCCTCTATGTACATGTATCATTCCCTCTCTCTGAAGAACTTAAATAATGTTTTGATGGACCATTAAACAACAATTCAATTCAAGGTAACTGTGCTGAAATTTTAGGATTCTGATGATATAACAGTAAAGAATTTAAGGCAGCATTTAACCCTTAACCTGCTAAGAGCGACGAAGTTAAGAGTAACTCGCAGGCTGATCAGAGTTTACAATGTCCAGCTGTTCATCAGTCACTTCTCCAAACCACCCCTTTGTAACATAAATGGAATGATCTAAATTCAAAGAAAGGACAGTCCATTATACATTCATAGTGGGCGAAGGGTTACTTGCAATGACATTCAATTTCCCGGACATTCCAGGATCTGATGGTATAACAATAAATAATTATGTTCTGGTGTCTAGATGTATACTTTTATTTATGTAATATATTTCAACACTGACTTAATGTTATTTGTGGTATGGTAAAAACAGCACATCATTAGAGAATGGGTGACAACAGTCTGCCATATTTGCCACTGCTATGAAACATCAAAATCCAACCATTAAATCTTTGACATTAACTAATGCTGTCTAGGATTTATCTATACAAAATGCCTTAAAAGGAAGTAGTGGCAAATCTCATGGGATCGCAAATTGCATGCAAAATATCTCAAAAAACAAAACAGGTCCAATGCAACTGAATTATTGACAGCACATGCACCGTATGGCTATAAATCAAGTTATTAAGAGTAAAATGGGATACCAAATAGCAGAACTGTAGCTTTCAAAGTGAAATCAATGGATATTTATACAGCAGGGGGTTTAGAAGATATAGGGGTTATCCAGTCTCATTACATTTGAATGAATAATATTATACCTCGATCTAATAATTCATTTTATCACATAACGTCCCTTGTTAGCAGTGTCGAACACCCATTTAATATTCTATTGTATGACACACGTGGAATACAACATGGAATGATTTTGATTGGTTGAGTTAAACTTGTAACACTACACAAGTTTATTAACTGAAACTATTTTATTTATTACAAATTCACCCAGATCTGAGTCATAAACTTATTATTTGTGACAGCTTATAAAAAATAATGCATGTTATACAAAACATTGTTGTTGGTTTGTTAAAAAGTTGGCGTAAACTGCTATTTTGTAAAGAGGTCTGTATCTGTATGGTGTTTTACGTCATTTTCAACACATGTAAGGTTATATATGACGGTCGATTTTTTTAAAGAGGTAAAACACTAACTCTTTTATACGCAACGTTATGTGTGAGACGCGACGTTACGTCACATATTTTATGACGTTTTGGCGCTAAAGTGTGTCTGACGTCGTGGTGGTTCTATGTCAATCTGAATTAATTTTTACTAATTTAATTGCAATTTTATGTGATAAAAAGGATCTTGAAACTCGTTCCCATTCCATATAAGATTTATGAAACTCGTTATGAATTACTTTTAATTTTAATTCATAACTCGTTTCATAAATCTTATATGAAATGGGAACGAGTTTAAGATCCTCTATTTAAGGATTAAAATTTCATTGTTTATATTTCACATGTGAAAATATAACATATTTTTCACTCAAAATGATGTCATGCAACTGTTGATGTTGTTTACATTATTGAAATTATTGACCCATTATATTTTTCTGCATAAATTTCCTGGTTGTCAGTATATAATCAATAGAATAGGTTGGTTTGTCGGGAATATAGGATTTATATTCATCTCGAAGTGAGAAATCTCAAATATTTTCACTCGTGAAAATATAATTTTTCTCACTTCTCGATGAAAATAAATTCTATATTCACTCAAAACAAACAGATATCCTCTATATATGGATTATATTAGGCAATATAAATGTCACGTGCTAACCCAACAAGCAGGAATGTAGATCTTCAAGGCACTTAATAAAACCCGTTAAATAACGGCAAAATTACACAACAAAATTATTTATCGAAACTCTATCCAGGTGTTCAGGTCATATAATAATGTATATGAGCCAATTAAAAGTAAAGGTTTATTCACAGGTGATCAAAATACTTATGACTGGATGGTTAAAGCCATTTATATTGTGCCTTTAGAGTTAATTGAGAGTTGCAGAATATGTAAGTTATATATATAACTCGTCTTCAATAGGTTTAAAAACTGATACGTCTGTTGTAAACTTTGTTGATGGCGGGACAGGAATTTATGTTACGCCCCAAGATTATTTAATGTTACTCTCTGACATCATCAGTGTTATAAGGTTATGATTCGATCATGACTGTTCAATCACTAACAAATTCAATGAAAAAAGTTACCCTTAACCTGCTACATATATATAATGGACTGTTCTTTCTTTGAATTAAGACCATTTCATTTAAGTGACAAAGGTGTGTTTTGGGGGATATGACTGATCAGTAGCCAGACATTGTAAAACCAGATCAGCCTGTGAGTTACTCGCAGGCTGATCTGGGTTTACAATGGACGCAAAGGCTATTACAGTCGTACTTAGCATGTTAGGGGTTAAAGAGTAAGAAGATAGTCTACTGCCTTTTTGTATTTGTTTGGTATAATACAAAAGTCTTAACCCGAAATATGCATCTCATGGGTTTTACCAGTCACACGATGTAGGAACAAACAACTTGTAATGTTTGAATTTTCAGCACGGGCAACTCAAACAATGGAAGTTTGAGTTCCTAAATGTTTGTTTTCAATAGAACAGTTGACCTACCATGTTTGTACCTACCATGATTGTACCTACCGTGATTGTACCTACCGTGATTGTACCTACTGTGTTTGTACCTACAGTGTTTGTACCTACCGTGTTTGTACCTACCATGTTTGTAGCTACCATGTTTGTACCTATTGTACCTACTGTGTTTGTACCTACCATGTTTGTACCTACCATGTTTGTACCTACCGTGTTTGTACCTACCATGTTTGTACCTACCATGTTTATACCTACCGTGTTTGTACCTACCATGTTTGTACCTACCATGATTGTACCTATTGAACCTACCGTGTTTGTACCTACCGTGTTTGTACCTACAGTGTTTGTACCTACCATGATTGTACCTATTGTACCTACCGTGTTTGTACCTACAATGTTTTTACCTACCACGTTTGTACCTACCGTGTTTATACCTACCATGTTTGTACCTACCGTGTTTGTACCTACCATGTTTGTACCTACCGTGTTTGTACCTACAGTGTTTGTACCTACCGTGTTTGTACCTACCGTGTTTGTACCTACCATGTTTGTACCTACCGTGTTTGTACCTACAGTATTTGTACCTACCGTGTTTGTACCTACCATGATTGTACCTATTGTACCTACCGTGTTTGTACCTACCGTGTTTGTACCTACAGTGTTTGTACCTACCATGTTTGTACCTACCATGTTTATGTTTGTACGTATCATGTTTGTACGTACCATGTTTGTACCTACCGGTACATGGAAACCCAAATCACATCAATTCTGGATATTATCTCTTATTGACTGCATGTTGGGGTGACATGCATACAGTATGTCCCCTAATGGTAGTGCCCCGGCGTTATGCCAAGGGGTGACTCTCATTTTATTAAGGAAAATATGATTGCTACCTTTTACATGTATATGTCACTCTCAGGTGTTCACCTCGGGTGACACTAGCGTCGTCATGTGGGAAATATTTATGTTATATGGCAGACTGTCACTAATTGTACATTATGTTCCCCCTCACCCGGGGCTGTTTTACCCTTAAGGCTCTTCTCTTTGCCATTTTACTCTTCAAACCATTTAATACAACAAGAGGTCAATGACCTTGAAGCTCTACTGATTGATTTTGATTTCAGGAAGTAGTCGCTACAGACTTGTTTTTTGAAAATCTATTTTTAACCGTGGCGGCCATCTTGAATTTCCGGCCGACCTGAAATTTTGCTAAGATCAATAAGACATTAAGAGCAACATTCCTGTGAAGTTTCATGAAAATCCGTCAAGTAGTTTCAGAGAAGTAGTCGCTACAAGTTTTCATTTTATAACTCTATGTAAACAAAAATGGCAGCCATGTTTAACGTCAAATCAAAACGATTTTCGACAAGGACCAACATCATGTCATACTGATCATTTTAGAAAAAGTCCCATATCAATATCTCTTATTGTTTTGAAAAAGTAGTCGCTACAAACTTATTTATTTTAAATCTATTTTTAGCTGTGGCGGCCATCTTGAATTTCCGGCCGACCTGAAATTTTTCTAGGATCAACTAGACATCAAGAGCAACATTCCTGTGAAGTTTCATGAACATCCGTCAAGCAGTTTCAGAGGAGTAGTCGCTACAAGTTTTTACTATATAACTCTATGTGACCAAAGATGGCCACTGGCAGCCATGTTTAACGTCGAATCAAAATAATTTTCCACAAGGATCTACATCATGTCATGCTGATCATTTTAGAAAAAGTCCCATATCAATATCACTTATAGTTTTCAAGAAGAAGTCTCTACAAACTTATTTTTTAAAAATCTATTTTAGCTGTGACGGCCATCTTGAATTTCCGGCCGACCTGAAATTTTTCTAGGATCAATTAGACATCAAGAGCAACATTCCTGTGAAGTTTCATGACAATCCGCCAAGTAGTTTCAGAGGAGTAGTCGCTACAAGTTTTTAATATATAACTCTATGTAACCAAAGATGGCCACTGGCAGCCATGTTTAACGTCGAATCAAAATAATTTTCCACAAGGATCTACATCATGTCATGCTGATCATTTTAGAAAAAGTCCCATATCAATATCACTTATAGTTTTCAAGAAGTAGTCGCTACAAACTTATTTTTTAAAAATCTATTTTTAGCTGTGACGGCCATCTTGAATTTCCGGCCGACCTGAAATTTTTCTAGGATCAATTAGACATCAAGAGCAACAATCCTGTAAAGTTTCATGACAATCCGCCAAGTAGTTTCAGAGGAGTAGTCGCTACAAGTTTTTACTATATAACTCTATGTAAACAAAGATGGCCGCTGGCAGCCATGTTTAACGTTGAATCAAAACGATTTTTGACTAGGATCAACATCATGTAATGCTGATCATTTTAGAAAAAGTCCCATATCAATATCACTTATAGTTTTCAAGAAGTAGTCGCTACAAACTTATTTTTTAAAAATCTATTTTTAGCTGTGACGGCCATCTTGAATTTCCGGCCAACCTGAAATTTTTCTAGGATCAATTAGACATCAAGAGCAACATTCCTGTAAAGTTTCATGACAATCCGCCAAGTAGTTTCAGAGAAGTAGTCGCTACAAGTTTTTACAATATAACTCTATGTAAACAAAGATGGCCGCTGGCAGCCATGTTTAACGTTGAATCAAAACGATTTTTGACTAGGATCTACATCATGTCATGCTGATCATTTTAGAAAAAGTCCCATATCAATATCACTTATAGTTTTCAAGAAGTAGTCGCTACAAACTTGAATTTAAAAAATCTATTTTTAGCTTTGGCGGCCATCTTGGATTTCACATCAACATGAATTTTTGCTAGGATCAACTAGACTTCATGGGCAACATTTCTGTAAAGTTTTATGAATATCCATCCAGTAGTTTCAGAGGAGTAGTCGCTACAAATAAAAGTTAACGGACGGACGGACAGACAGACGGACGGACGGACAGACGGACGACGCACCACGGCATAAGCTCTGCTGATCTCTGATCAGTAGAGCTAAAAAGCACAGAATTACGTAGGCGTAAAATATTTGTATAATATGCCACTAGGGAAATCGAAGGCACATGCTAATTTTTTAAAAATTCATATGATCATGTTATACAGCTAGCTCAGCACCATAAAGTTCCTAACAATTCGTAGCAATTTGGTCGCAGAACGCTATAGACATCTTCCAATTAAAAGTGCACCAGAGTCCGTCAAAATAAAAAAATGACCAACATATTTTTTAACTAAAATGATCTTAGTATTATACTTCATTACCTATTATATTATGTATGTGCCATCAAAATAAAACATAGAAAAAATAGTATTGACTTGTTTAAGTAACTATTTTGAACATATTAAATGTTGAAATCGTCATTTTGGGGACGGACATAGCACCCGCAAATTATGGTGGCAATGTTAAAAGCCAAACACTTGGTAAACTATGACTAGCACTTTGTAAACAATGACATGTTTATATCAAAATATGATTAAGCTTACTCTTAGCTTATAAGCTGAGGTTCTAGCTGTAAATACGACCGTGTTATTTTTACAATTTATGAATACATGAATCAAGACATTTGTCCGTCAGGGCCGCTGACGTTTGCATACACCACAAACCTCGCCTGTAAAAGCTATTCGTAAGTAACATATTTGACCAAACTAAGTGACAACTAGTTGATACATGTGTTTTGATCACTACATGTAAATGTGATATAAGCAATGAAGACGCTAAAAAAAAAATTTCATCAATATCAAGTCGCGAACGTCAGTTCCGTCAACAAAATTTTTCCACTCTCGCCATACACCTGAAGTCTATTTATAGATTGTTCGGGGTTTTTCCATATCTAAGTTTAACTCGCCGCTAGGATCGCTACAACGAGATTATGCAAATAACTAAGATGGCGGCGTTTTGTTTATAGAGATGAGAAGATTCCTGCAATTCTCGGTAAATATTATTCCGTCAAAATTATTTCACGCTCGCAACAGATGACGATTGCAACAACATTCATGAAACTGGTATTTATAAGAGTTTTTTTGATGAAATAATTACAATACGATCACAATTTATTCAATTCAAGTCGAATGTATAAATAACAACTTCGTAACTACGTTGAAATCCACGAAACCGTTGCAGTCGTCAGATTTTGACGGACAATTTTGTTGCGAACATCATTATTTGACGGAAAAGATGTTGCTGTCGTCATTGTTTGACAGACCAATGATGTTGCGAACGTCATTATTTGACAGTCTTGAATACAATACTTTATGTTATAAAGCACAGGCGACAGTTGCGTTGACAGGACCCTACCTATGGCCACGCCCACTTCTTGAAAAAATTGGTCACACATTTTTATTTTATTTTTTATTTATCTCTGGTAACCAGAGATAAATAAAAAAAAAATGGAAAAAACAAATTCGGGGATTTTTTCATTGATATTAATACTTCTGTCATAAATGTTCATGTTTCATTAATTTTTAGTATCCAGCCAATTTTTTTCAAAAAGTGGGCGTGGCCATATGTAGGGTCCTGTCAACGCAACTGCCGCCTGTGTTATAAAGGTGCTGAGCACTTTTATGCTTACGAAGGGAGGAATATTAAAATGGCACCGTCAGCGAGTCCTTCAGTCTGTCCGTCAGTCCGTCAGTCCGGGTTACTTGCAAAATTGTGTCGCTCAAAACACTAAAACTGTATGGCCTAGAGTCATCAAACGTTAGGGGAATGTTGCTGGGGGTGTGAAGTTGTGCACGTGGGGTTTCGTTTGCAGCTGTTCATAGAAAGGGCTGAGTTATGACCCTTGACTGGCCTGAAATTGCCATTGCACGCTATTTTCAAAGTTGTGTCGCTCAAAACTCTAAAACTGTATGGCCTAGAGTCATCAAACGTTAGGGGAATGTTGTTGGGGGTGTGAAGTTGTGCACCTGGGGTTTCGTTTGCAGCTGTTCATAGTAAGAGCAGAGAAATGACCCTTGACTTAGCAAAAAATTGCCATTGCATGTACGCAATTTTCAAAGTTGTGTCGCTCAAAAATTTAAAACTGTATGGTCTCGAGTCATCAAACCTTAGGGGAATGTTGCTGGGGGTGTGAAGTTGTGTACCTGGGGTATCGTTTGCAGCTGTTCATAGTAAGGGCAGAGTTATGACCCTTGACTTAGCCTAAAATTGCCATTGCATGTACGCAATTTTCAAAGTTGTGTCGCTCAAAACTCTAAAACTGTATGGTCTCGAGTCATCAAACCTTAGGGGAATGTTGCTGGGGGTGTGAAGTTGTGTACCTGGGGTATCGTTTGCAGCTGTTCATAGTAAGGGCAGAGTTATGACCCTTGACTTAGCCTAAAATTGCCACTAGCCATTTCTCAACTTGCAAACTTGTGTCGCTCAAAACTCTAAAACTGTATGGTCTAGAGTCATTTAACCTTAGGGGAATGTTATTGGTGGGAGACTCGGAAGAAATAGACTCTTGCTTTGATGTCATTGCTTACAAAAGATAACTCCCTTCCTGAAAATAGCAATTTCATTTTTGTCTAGTTCGCTGTATTTTTTTATGGAATATGCAGGAGCTGTTCAAGGTTAGCATCATGTTTTATTGTTGTTTCAGATATTTATTAAATATGGAACGCAGTACTGAATTTAGGAGAAAACAAAAAGAACAGAACCCTGCAGCCTACAAAGAGTATTTAAACAAACAGAAAATAAAATCAAAAGAAAGAAGAGAAAATGCGAAGAAAGCTCTTCTCAAGAAGCCTTCTGAAGAGGTAATTGAAAAAAGAAGGAGACATTTACAGCTTCAAAGAGAAAGGCAGAGGCGATATATCCAAACTAAAACTCTTGAGAAGGACGCCAGTTCAATAGAAGATTACCAAACTAAGCAAAAAGTGAAAAGACAGTTGACAAGAAATGCAGTTCAATCGAAAAAGGAATACAACCGTGAGAAGAAACAGAATGAGAGGGCAAATATGTCAAGTCAGAAAAAAGTTTGGATAAAAAAGAAAGACCGCGAACGGAAGGCAAAACAGAGAGCGCTTGAGAAAAAAGAAAGGGGTGTAAATGATATTAGCGGTGCGAACGTAACAATAACTGATACCCCATTTCCATCCAAAAAGACCGAATGGAATACCACAAGCAAAGTTCGAAGTTTCATGCCATCCACTCCAGTCAAATTTGCTGTTGTCGTAAAGAATTTAATCAAGAAAACTACGCCAAGGAAAAAAGAAGCCCTGGAAAAGATTGGTGTGCACAAAATGCACCAAAAAACAAATCTCATAGATGACACAGTGGAATCATTGAAGAAATCAAAGGAAGGGAAATCAGCTTTGAAGATAATTGCAAAAAAACTTGTTAACTCAAGCTCTCGCTATCTTGCAAGAAAGCTGATGCTTAATAGAAGAACCATCAAAAACATAAGATCAGCCCCAAAACCCAGACATTACAAAATTGACAGAGGATCAGTAAGGCATTTTTATTATAGAGAAGATATTTCCAGGGTGCTACCTCAGAGGAGATATGCAACAAAAGATGGGCCTGGATATGCGATGCAGGTTTCAATAGAAGCTGCTTGTTCATTATATAAAACAGAAACAGGTAGAAAAGTTAGCTTGGCAACATTCGCATCACTGAGACCCAAAAACGTAAGAACAATCCATACCAGTCATCGAGACTATTGCTGTTGCACATACTGCATCAACATAAGATACAAACTGCTATCACTTAGTAGAGCTGTTGGTGACAAGAACAAAAAGAATACCAATGAGCGAGACATATTTCAAATTTTGCTATGTCAGAAATCAGACAGTGAAAGGTTCAACAAGCCTGAATGTATCAACGGTACTTGTACTAGTTGCCATGACTACAGGGATACATTGAGCAGGTACTACAGTGATGTACCTGCAGACAAAGAAATGGTATGGAATCGATGGGAGAGTCAGAGAGGCCAAGATGGGAATTCCAAAAAACAACTTGTGACCAAACGCGGAAAGAAGAAAGATTTACTTGAGGAACTAGTAGGCTGCGATATTGAGAAACCTGCACAGGGAACATCATTCCTACAACACCTTCACGTAGCAGTATGGCAGAATAAGCAATTTGAAAACATTAAAACTAACCTACCTGAAAACTGTACTCTCCAAGTTTTAGATTTTGCCAAAAATAGGGAAATAAAATATCAGGATGAAATAAAATCGGCATTCTACACCTCTCGTCAGGTTACACTCCACCCTGTTGTAACATTCTACAGAGATGAATGTAATACAGTTACAAGAGAATCTTCAATTGTTATTTCGGAGGACAACCAGCATGACTATCATGCTGTTCACCACTTTCTGAATATGGTAGATGAGCATATTGTGTCACAGCTTGGACAAGAACCAGTAAAGAAGTATGTATTCAGCGATGGCTGCAGTTCGCAGTATAAATCGAAAGGCCCATTTGCTGACTTGGCGTTTGACAAGGGAAACATCAACAGAAATTTTTACGGTTCCGAGCACGGAAAAGGAGATTGCGATGCAGAAATAGGAGTTTTAAACAGAGCAGTCGATCGTGCAATCATTGGCAGAAAGGTTATTATGAATAGTGCAGCAGAGCTCTATAATTACTGTAAACTGAATTTGGAAATGGATGAACCTTTTTATAAAAGGAAGTTCTTCTTTGTGAAAGATGGGGAGATTGTTAGGAACAGAAAAGAAACCGAAGTTAAAACTTTACCGAAGACTAGGAAATTTCATCAAATTCTAAATGTGAGAGAGACCATTGGCAGCACTGAGGCACCCACTCTGAAAGTTCGTAATTTGTCCTGCTTCTGCAGACATTGCGAAGAGGGGGCACGTTTTCACATCTGTGTGAACTCTTCTTATGTGGATGTATACGAAACAAAACAACTCATTGCAACTAGACCAATCCCTGTAGTCAATGATGGTCAGGAGCTGAATGAACAGCCGAAAGGAAAGAAGTCAGGAATGAAAAACAAAGCCGAGGATGCTCTAGATGAACAGCCAAAAGAAAAGAGGTCGAGGACAAAGAACAATGTCAAGGAGGCTCAGGGTGAACAGTCAAAAGGCGAGAAGACAGGAACAAAAAACAATGTCAAGGAGGCTCAGGGTGAACAGTCAAAAGGAGAGAAGACAGGAACAAAGAAAAATGTCAAGGAGGCTCAGGGTGAACAGTCAAAAGGAGAGAAGACAGGAACAAAGAAAAATGTCAAGGAGGCTCAGGGTGAACAGTCAAAAGGAGAGAAGACAGGAACAAAGAAAAATGTCAAGGAGGCTCAGGGTGAACAGTCAAAAGGAGAGAAGACAGGAACAAAGAAAAATGTCAAGGAGGCTCAGGGTGAACAGTCAAAAGGAGAGAAGACAGGAACAAAAAACAATGTCAAGGAGGCTCAGGGTGAACAGTCAAAAGGAGAGAAGACAGGAACAAAGAAAAATGTCAAGGAGGCTCAGGGTGAACAGTCAAAAGGAGAGAAGACAGGAACAAAGAAAAATGTCAAGGAGGCTCTGGAGAAACAGTGGAAAGGGAAGAGTTCCAGAACAAAGAACAGCGTTGAGGATGCTCTAGATCAACCAAATGGAAGAAGGCAAGAAACAAAGAACAAAGAATGTGAAGTTAAGGAAAGACAGTCTTTTCCAAAATGTACTGCTTCCAATACTTTTGGTGATACCGGAATGAGAACTCGTTTCTTTGAGTTGAAATTAGAAGAGTTGCAAAAGATAAAAACCTATGCTGAACTAGAAACTCAGGCCAACATCTTATTTGAAGACTGCATTGATAAATATGGTCATGCAACATGTATCCCGGATGCCAATGTTGTCAAACTAAAATTAGTTGGAGACTCACTTGCTCAGGCAATGATACCAAATGAATGGGCATCAAACATCGCAGTGAGAGTGTTTGGAGATGGAAATTGTCTTGCGAGAAGTGGCAGTATTCTGGCATTTGGCCAAGAGGAGTGGCACATTGAAATCAGGTATAGACTGATCCTTGAACTTGTGATCAACAGTGAACTGTATCTCAACACAGCATATGTGAATAAAGGTGTCAAATTACCACCTTTAGAAGCTACATCTTTAGCTACTACATATGCCATGTTTTCCGAACATTATACCCCGGGCGATGTTATGTCTACTTCAGTCATAAGGCGGATTTTCAGAGCAGAAGTCATGTCTATTCTGAACAGGAATACATTTATGGGCATTTGGCAAGTTATGGCCTTGTCTTCAGTTCTTGGATGTAGGCTTCATTCAGTATACCCAAACCTTGGTCATGGTGTTTGTCAGATGACGTTGAACAGACTTGTTCTTCCGAGACAAGAGAGATGTTGTCACACAGCTGTTATAATGTGGACGAGTAACAGGGAAGACATGGTTCCATCAAACTGGGTACCTAACCACTTTGTACCTGTATTGCCTCTTCAAGAGCCTCAACAAGATCTCCATATTGATGGCCTTGATTACAGTATGACTGATTCCCTCCAAGAATTGATCGATTCTGATCTGGTTTCATACCTGATAAGTTCATTAAGGTAAGAATCTTTTGTACAAAAACACCGGGGTCATCGTGCCAATAACAACTATATTGTCTTTCCGTGTAGCAAGTTCATCATATTATAATATATCAAGTAAATACACATGGATGGTTATATAACTGTATCAGTTTTAATTCCAGCTTCCAACATAGTGTAGTTTGGTCATGTCTTAGACTTTGTGCAAATAACAGTGCACGCCAAAAATAAAGATTGATACTTTATTGGCCATCACATGAACATATAATGTCAGTATTAATCATGAACATATTAATGTTATATCAAATGTCCATATTATTTCTTTTAACACTAAATATATTTCAACATCTTATAGCTCCGAAGGGGAACCATTGACAGATATGATTGATGAAAAGCTGACCCCAGACATAGTGCAAGATTTACCGAATGAATCAGATGTATATGATAAAGGGTATACCCCAGCTATATCAACAGATGAAGCTGAACTGAGGTGAACTTGCTTTTTGTATCATTCTAAGTCATTCAAAACAATGTTTTATATTTTAATAGAAAGTACATGCATTAAAAGCTGCTATTGTAATTTTAATCTCCTTTAAATTAAAAACTGTTATATTGTTTTACACGTTCGTTAATTTATATTGTAAATGTTGCTTCATAATGTATTAACCAAGTTGAATACTAAATGTTTTCGTCTATTAGGTATGAAGTGGAACCGGTTGTTGTAACCAAGACCCCAGACACCCGAGATATATCCACAGATGAAGCTGAACTGAGGTGAACTTGCTTTTTGTATCATTCTAAGTCATTCAAAACAATGTTTTTTATTTTAATAGAAAGTACATGCATTAAAAGCTGCTATTGTAATTTTAATCTCCTTTAAATTAAAAACTGTTATATTGTTTTACACGTTCGTTAATTTATATTGTAAATGTTGCTTCATAATGTATTAACCAAGTTGAATACTAAATGTTTTCGTCTATTAGGTATGAAGTGGAACCGGTTGTTGTAACCAAGACCCCAGACACCCGAGATATATCCACAGATGAAGCTGAACTGAGGTGAACTTGCTTTTTGTATCATTCTAAGTCATTCAAAACAATGTTTTATATTTTAATAGAAAGTACATGCATTAAAAACTGCTATTGTAATTTTAATCTCCTTTAAATTAAAAACTGTTATATTGTTTTACACGTTCGTTAATTTATATTGTAAATGTTGCTTCATAATGTATTAACCAAGTTGAATACTAAATGTTTTCGTCTATTAGGTATGAAGTGGAACCGGTTGTTGTAACCAAGACCCCAGACACCCCAGATATATCCACAGATGAAGCTGAACTGAGGTGAACTTGCTTTTTGTATCATTCTAAGTCATTCAAAACAATGTTTTATATTTTAATAGAAAGTACATGCATTAAAAACTGCTATTGTAATTTTAATCTCCTTTAAATTAAAAACTGTTATATTGTTTTACACGTTCGTTAATTTATATTGTAAATGTTGCTTCATAATGTATTAACCAAGTTGAATACTAAATGTTTTCGTCTATTAGGTATGAAGTGGAACCGGTTGTTGTAACCAAGACCCCAGACACCCCAGATATATCCACAGATGAAGCTGAACTGAGGTGAACTTGCTTTTTGTATCATTCTAAGTCATTGAAAACAATGTTTAATATTTAATGGAAAGAACATACATTAAAAGCTGCTATTGTAATTTTAAACTCCTAAAATTTTGAAATTGTTCAACCGTTTTTACATGTAAGTTTATTTACAGTGCATTTGTTTACGGAAGTTACATTTATATTTACCAAGTTTAATTAATGTATGTAAAAATGTCTCTGAATTTCATGTACTGTGAAATCATATTTATAATTCCATTGTCGATTGATATAAAGTTATGTACTTTGGACACAAAAGGGATATTTTAATAAGACATTTATATACACCCAGGGATTTCAAATTTAACACATTAATGCTAATTTTACTTTGTTATAAAAAGCCTTTACCAGACCACGAAATCAAGGAATGTTTACGATTTCGCATGCATACACTGTATCTTAAATGAAAGAAAGTATATTTCTTACATCAAAAACTCATTAAATTGAGGTCTTTGACAAGTTTAAATACAGATTTATTATTGGTTTGAAAAAAAAAAGCCAAAATTCATGAATGTATCAATTAAATTCATTTATTCATACATTACATCATTCATAAGATGTATTATTCATATAGGTTTCCTGTAGGAACCAACATATTAGTTAGTGTTGGTTCAGTTGTGTTGAAAGCTGTTGTAAGTAAACAGTTGTCAAATTTGTGTTACAATTTGTTTAATTTGTGTTTAGTTTGCTGATAATTGTAAATCATGGAGTTTGACATGGTTTGCATCTGCACAAATTGATGTTTGTTTCTTGAAATGCGACTGAAATAGAAAGCCAATCTGACAATAATGATCTTCCGTAGACGTATTTGTTTACTAGCTTGAAATTTTCAATTTTCTAGTCCTTTAGATATCCTTTGAGAACTCTTTTCTAAAGTTATCTACAAGTTCTTGGGTTTAATATAAATAAGGTAATTCTTGCTAGATGCGCTTGGTCGATATCACTTTTACAGGTTGATAAATCCTCATTTATAATGTCCTTACTAAAAGGCAATAGTTCTACATTATATATGACTTCACGAGTTCATTGTAATCTTGCCTGTCACACAACCTATAGATGAGCAATAATGTCACTCTTGGGCATCTTGTTTTTTATAACCTTTTGATATAATATATCTCTCTTTTTCATGCAATTTTTTTTAAATTCTCTTAAATTCTCTTTCTACCCAAAATATATA
Source organism: Cyrtodaria siliqua (assembly GCA_037043455.1). Taxonomy (NCBI): domain Eukaryota; kingdom Metazoa; phylum Mollusca; class Bivalvia; order Adapedonta; family Hiatellidae; genus Cyrtodaria; species Cyrtodaria siliqua. The sequence continues at coordinate 53,431 of JAWPHD010015725.1, forward strand.
TTCCACTTTCTTCCTGTATTTTATGTTTTGAACTTAAACTTTCAGGTTGTTCAAACCCCAGATGATTATCTGTCAGCAGATGACCTTGGACAATGGGTACAATACTATAAAAAGGCTAAAAGGAACCAATGGACCCTGGATGATAAACCTTTTTTTGTTTTGTGGAAGGATACAGTCAAAGTGCTTGATGAACCATCTATGTCAATGTCTGGTTCTAGGCTTTATTATATTTTTTAAAA